>CM050204.1:35145709-35150709 GCA_027475355.1 Coilia nasus
ACATTTTTTAACAGTAGCGAGTAATGTGTAATGGATTACTTTTTTTGAGTAACGACCCCAACACTGCTAAACACACACACACACACACACACACACACACACACACACACACACACACACACACACACCACTAACAGTTGTATGGCGTACAACTGCACCTCTGATGATGCACGCACGCACGCGCACACACATACACACACCACTCAAAGTCGTATGGGGTACACCTACGCCTATCTGATGACACACACACACACCACTCAAAGTCGTATGGGGTACACCTGCAGCTCTCTGATGTTACACACACACGCGCACACACACACACACACACACACACACACACACACACACACCACTCAAAGTCGTACAGCATACATCTGCAGCTCTCTGAGGATACACACACACACACACACACACACGCACACACACACTCACCACTCAAAGTCGTACGGCGTACATCTGCAGCTCTCTGAGGATACACACACACACACACACACACACACACACACACACTCACCACTCAAAGTCGTACGGCGTACATCTGCAGCTCTCTGAGGATACACACACACACACACACACACACACCACTCAAAGTCATACGGCGTACATCTGCAGCTCTCTGAGGATACACACACACACATTACATTACATTACATTACACTTAGCAGACGCTTTTATCCAAAGCGACTTACAAAAGGAGGACATAATAGCAAACAGATGTGTAGAGATCATCGAAGGTACCTATGTAAAGAGATGGTTAGTAGAACTTGGTTTTGTTAACCAGTCTCAGAAAAGAAGGGTCTTCACAAGCTTTTTGAAGGTCGAGAGGGAAGTTGCTGCTCTTGTAGGGACTGGTAGGTTGTTCCACAACTGAGGGACAACAACCGAGAAAAGTTTGGAGTGACCTCGCTTTGTCTTGGGAGAGGGTACGGTCAGGCGGTTCGTATTGGAGGATCGCAGCATTCTGGACAGGATGTAAGCATTCAGTATGACGTTGAGATAGGTGGGGGCAGATCCACAAGCAGGAAGGCCAACCAGAAGGGCGTTGCAATAGTCGAGGCGAGAGATGACCATAGCCTGAACCAGGAGCTGAGTAGCATATTGGGTCAGGTACGGTCTGATTTTTCTAATGTTATATAGCGCATAACGGCACGGCCGCGCTACGGAGGCAATGTGGTCAGAAAAAGATAGCCGGTCATCAATCACGACGCCGAGGTTTTTAGCAACCTTGTTCGGAGCAATCGTGACAGTGTCCATATTGATGCTGATATCATGGTGGATTGACTCCTGGGCTGGGATCACCAGGAGTTTAGTCTTAAACAGATTGAGCTGGAGGTGGTGTTCCTTCATCCATGCGGAGAGACAGGCAGAGATGCGTGCAGAGACCGTGGTGTCATCTGGTCGGAACGACAAATACAGCTGTGTATCATCAGCATAGCAGTGATGGGAGAAGCCGTGTGAGCGGATGACGCTGCCCAGCAAGGTGGTGTAGATGGCGAAGAGAAGGGGGCCCAGCACCGACCCTTGGGGCACCCCGTTGCAGAGGATGTGAGTTGATGACAGTTGTCCTTGCCATGACACTTCAAAGGAGCGTCCAGTGAGGTAGGATTCAAACCAGGAGTGTGCTATGCCTGTGATGCCTATGTTTGAGAGTGTAGTTAGCAGTATGCTGTGGTTGACTGTATCGAAGGCTGCCGATAAGTTGAGTAGGATAAGTACTGATGATTGTCCTTCAGTTCTGGCTACTCTGAGGGCTTCTGTGACGGAAAGCAGTGCTGTTTCAGTGGAGTGGCCGCTTCTAAAGCCAGACTGCTTCGGGTCAAGTAGGTCGTTCTGGGTGAGGAAATTAACAACCTGATAAGAGACCGCCCTCTCGATGGCTTTCGAAAGGAAGGGAAGCAGTGAGACCG
Source organism: Coilia nasus (assembly GCA_027475355.1). Taxonomy (NCBI): domain Eukaryota; kingdom Metazoa; phylum Chordata; class Actinopteri; order Clupeiformes; family Engraulidae; genus Coilia; species Coilia nasus. The sequence goes on from CM050204.1 coordinate 35,147,617, forward strand.
GCCGATAGTTCTCCACCTGGGCGGGGTTGAGTGTGGTCTTTTTGAGCAGTGGTGTGACCCTAGCCTGTTTGAAGGCGGTTGGAACTATACCTGATGATAGCGAAGCATTCATCACGGACGTGATCGATGGGACTACTGTTGGGGCGATGGCTTGCAGCAGATTCGAGGGGACAGGGTCTAGTGGGCAGGTGGTAGGACGGCTGCCAGTGATGAGTTTGAAGACGTCGCTTTCGGAGAGAGGGGTGAATGAGGAGAGTGTTGCATCGTAGACCGTGGGAGGTTGCAGGTTGAGGCCGGGTGGATCGCAGAATTGATTGCTGATAGCCGCTACTTTTTCTGTAAAGGAGGCAAAAGTATTAGCAGTTAGATTGGTGGCAGGAGGCAGGGGAGGGGGGTTGAGCAGCGATTTGAAGGCACAGAAGAGTTTCCGGGTGTCAGTGGTGTTGCTGATTTTATTGTTGTAGTAAGCCGTTTTAGCAGTCGTAACCGAGGAGGAGAATGACGCTAGAAGAGATTGGAAGGTCTCTAGGTCTGCCAGATCGCTGGATTTGTGCCATTTTCGTTCCGCAGCTCTGAGGGTGGTGCGCAAGGAGCGGATGGTATCTGTCAGCCATGGGCGGGGCTGGGTAGAGCGTGCGGGTTTGGTGGAAAGGGGACACAGGGTATCCAGGCAGGAGGTCAGTGTGGAGCAGAGGGATTCTGTGGCAGCATCGACCTCTAGTGGAGAGAAGGTGTTGGGAGGGGGTAAGGCAGAGGCAACAACAGAAGCAAAGTGAGTAGTAGACAAGTTGCGAAGGTTGCGACGGAAGGTTACCATGGGTGGGGGAGTGGAGGGTAATTCCGAGAGGGAAACCATGAAGCGGATGAAAAAGTGGTCTGATGTATGTAATGGTGTGACCATTACATCATCAGCCTTGCAGTTTGTAGTCAGGATTAAGTCCAGTTGATTACCATTTTTGTGAGTCGGGGGGCTGCTAACCAGCTGTAGGTCAAGTGAGTTGATGAGGGATAAGAAGTCTGTAGCACATACCTTGTCAAGGTGGATGTTGAAATCCCCAAGGACTAGTAGCGGGCAGTCAAGGTCAGGGATGGAGGAAAGTAGTGTGTCTAGCTCAGTCACGAAGTCACCCAGAGGTCCTGGTGGACGGTAGATGACAACCACCGAGATTTTAAATGGAGCTGTTAACTTGATGGCGTGGTATTCGAAGGAGTTTGAGTGGATATTGTCAGGCAGTAAGGGAGCGTAGTTCCATTTGGTGTTCACTAGGACACCAGTTCTGAGAGGTGGGTGGCATGGGAGAAGGAGTGGGTCGTGAAAAGTGCAGCGAGTTTCGCAGTGTTCTGTGTTCTGTGAGGGCCAGCAGATCCAGTGATAAACTGTTGGCGTAGGCAGGGATGAAGTCTGCCTTGTTGACTGCGGATTGGCAGTTCCACAGTCCGACAGACACGGTGGTGTTGGTGGGTGTGCTGTGTTGGAGTGATCGGAGATTGAGCAGATTTCTGTGGTGTAGGCTGTAGCGGGGAGGTCTGCGTGTACAGAAGACAACAGGGATTTTGTCGAAACACATTGTGGGTATAAGTGCTATGGGAGAGATGTGACTTACCTTGGCGATGGCCTTGCTCGGTGGACTCGCACAGGTAGACTCGCTTGTCTTTACACAAGTCTACTCACACAGGTACACTCGCTTGTCTTTACATGAGTCTACTCGCACAGGTAGATTCGCTTGTCTATACACGAGTCTACTCGCACAGGTAGACACACACACACACACACACACACACACACACACACACACACACACACTCACCACTCAAAGTCGTACGGCGTACATCTGCAGCTCTCTGAGGATACACACACACACACACACACTCACCACTCAAAGTCGTACGGCGTACATCTGCAGCTCTCTGAGGACAGCAGCTTCAGCTCATGGACTCCCAGCATGCACCTGCTTCCTGGCCGGCGCTTCCTGAAGGTCTGCCTCCTGCCCATGACACATGGCTCCCTCTACAGGAGAGGAGGGGGATAACTCAGCATCTCTGCTTGTGTGTGTGCCAGTGTGTGGGCCAGTGTGTGTGTGCATACCTGATTGAGCAGCGTCCAGGGCTGGTAGTCCGCTGACACACACCGTTTGCTAAAGAGGCTGCTGTAATCTACTTTGATGAGCTGCCAGTCAGAATGATGGCCGAGGTGACCAAAGATCCTTCAGGACAAATAGCAACAACATATAATCACATGATGTCATTTAGACTTACCAGACATGTCTTATTACATTTATACTGTAGCATAATCACACACATATGTGCGTGTACACACACATTATTAATAACTTGGGCTTGGTATGGGGATGTGGAGGTGTGGAGATGTAGAGGTGTGGAGATGTAGAGGAGTGGGGATGTGGAGGTGTGGAGATGTGGAGGTGTGGGGATGTGGAGGTGTGGAGATGTGGAGGTGTGGGGATGTGGAGGTGTGGGGATGTGGAGGTGTGGGCAGAAGGATGTGAAGTGTTATGTGAATGGTGGGAATGTGGAGGTGTGGGAATGTGGAGGTGTGGGGATGTGGAGGTGTAGGGATGTGGAGGTGTGGAGATGTGGAGGTGTGGAGATGTGGAGGAGTGGGGATGTGGAGGTGTGGGGATGTGGAGGTGTGGGCAGAAGGATGTGGAGTGTTATGTGAGTGGTGGGGCGGGAGTGGGTATGGTTTGGATAGGCAGGGGCAGTGGGGGTGTGGGCAGAAGGATGTGAAGTGTTATGTGAGTGTATACTAGGTGGGGTGGGTATGGTTTGGATAGGCAGGGGCAGTGGGTGAGAACTTCCAGTGCGTCTGTGCCTGTCTACGCCTCCTCCCCTATCTGTTATGCTGGTAATGTGTGTGCATACTGTACTGCATGTTGCTGTGTGTCTGTAGTGTTTATTTGCCTGTGTTGTGGTTGTGTGGTGTTTTTATGGTGCTGCTGTGTCCCTATCCCGAGCCAAATTTCTTCTTGGTGGAGACTAATGAAGAAACCTAACCTAACTACCATGGCCTGGATGAATGGGAAACTGCACAGACAGATCATTGAGTGGACTTGTAGATAGTGGAGGTGTGATGGG
>CM050204.1:35158209-35246941 GCA_027475355.1 Coilia nasus
GACATACACACAAAGACGCACACACAAAGACACAAACACATTTCGGGAAGAACGCACCACAGGTGGCTGCTGGGAACTGAAGCTTGAGGAATTGCCAGCAAAGCCCCGCCCTCATCGAGAAACCAAACACGTCGCTCTCCGTCAAAAATCTGTCATCAGAATCACCATCATCATCACCATGATCGTCACCATCAGATACACTTGTAGTAGTGATGTCAGACTTACTTTGAGTTGAATTTTCAGTAAAACTTGTAAAATGAATTTCATACAGAAATAAGTACTGCTTGTCACCCAGAAATAAGGCAGAACCTTCTTTACACAAATGGAGAAATTATGGTCTGAGTGCTTCTTTATGCTCTTGTTTGTTTCTATGGGATCCCTACTTGGTCTGAAACTAGACACAGACATGAGCTCCACCTATCTACCTGCTGTACCTGTCTCCAGGTGTGTACCTGTGTACAGGTGTGTACCGTACCTGTGTCCAGGTGTGTACCGTACCTGTGTCCAGGTGTTTCCTGCATCAGAGGAGAGGAAGGTCCTGGAGTTGTGATTGGTCAGCTCTGGGCCCACAGTGCCTAAAACAGATTACAGTTCATCTTGGCAAAATGTGATTGTGTGTGTGAAGCATGTGTGAAGTAGTGTATATAGATGTGTGTGAAGCATGTGTGAAGTAGTGTATATAGATGTGTGTGAAGCATGTGTGAAGTAGTGTATATAGATGTGTGTGAAGCATGTGTGAAATAGTGTATGTAGATGTGTGCGTCTGAGGTACAGCATGGGCATACGTTTGTATGATTATTATTTTCTATACTTTATTACTTTCTTATTCCCTTTTCTTAGGAAATCCCTTTCACAAAACTGCTTCTCTACTTAGGGAGCAGTGTGCCTGAACCCTAACCCTGTGGTACAATGCTCAGGGCACCTCAGTGTGTGTGTTTGTGTGTGTGTGGGGGGGGGGGGGGGGGGGGGTATGGTACCATGCTCAGGGCACTCAGTGCTCAGTGTGTGTTTGTGTGTGTGTTTGGGGGAGGGGGGCGTGGTACTCAGTGGCACTTCTGGGTGGATTTAAAACTGCAAACCTCTGGTCACAGTACCTTTACCTTAGCCTTCCCTTTACCTTACCGTACCTTACCTTACCTTACCTTACCGTACCTTACCTTCCCTTTACATTACCTTACCTTTACCTTACCTTCCCTTTACATTACCTTACCGTACCTTTACCTTACCTTACATTACCTTACCTTACCTTACCTTACCTTACCTTACCTTCCCTTACCTTCCCTTTACCTTACCTTACCTTACCTTACCTTTACCTTACCTTCCCTTTACATTACCTTACCTTACCTTACCTTACCTTACCTTACCTTTACCTTACCTTCCCTTTACATTACCTTACCTTACCTTACCTTACCTTACCTTACCGTACCTTTACCTTACCTTCCCTTTACATTACCTTACCTTACCTTACCTTACCTTACCTTACCTTTACCTTACCTTCCCTTTACATTACCTTACCTTACCTTACCTTACCTTACCTTACCGTACCTTACCTTACCGTACCTTTACCTTACCTTCCCTTTACATTACCTTACCTTACCTTACCTTACCTTACCTTACCTTACCTTACCTTACCGTACCGTACCTTTACCTTACCTTCCCTTTACCTTACCTTACCTTACCTTACATTACATTACCTACATTACCGGAACAGCAGCAAATGCCGGAACGAAAGAAGAAACTATCCAGCAAAAAGCTAAGTTTTCTACAAAGCTTTACAAACACCTTTCTCAATTACTTACTACAATCTCTGTTTAAAAACTTACTTAGCTGCATCAAGTCAAATTATACTTCACCACATACACCTGTTCATTAGCGCTAAATACACCGCACATTCAGCTTGTTTTTAGCATTACCTAGCATCCTAAACTATTAAGCTAACTCGGTAAAAGCAGCTGCATACTACTATAAACACGTAAACATCCTATAAATTACAAACACCAACATGGATACACTGGATTGCAGCTGCAGGGGCCCTCTGCTCCTCCACGAAGCCAACATGGTGATTGATTCTCTTAAAAGAGACATTCGCCGGCTTACAAACGACCTAGTTAGGAAAGATACACTTATCTCTGCATACGGTTCTACTCTACGAGCCCAGGCTCAAAGCCGAATTGATATGTCGTTTCAGACTAAATTCCCTGAAGAACCTGCCACCACCTCGCAGCCGGCATGCTCGACCCCACAACAGAACCAACCCTGGACCGAAGTTGTCGCTCGCAGTCAAAGGGGAGTACTGAGGAGATTCTCTCCACCTCCTTTCAATCCTTTCAATCTTTCAAACCGGTACTCAGTGCTAGCCGATAGTAACGTAGCCGACCCTGCTCACACCATTCCTCTTCCTCCACAGCATCGCTCGGCGGAGCAGTCGAGACCGACTGCTCCGCCTCCGAAGCCGCCTGCTCCGAGACGAGTCGCCCGAGAGAGACCCCGCCACCCCCCGTCCTCCACCCCACCAGTCGTGGTCCTCGTAGGGTCCTCCATGGTGCGCCATGTGACCCTACCGAGGAGCGAGACGTGGTGCCTGCCCGGAGCCCGTGTGGAGGACGTCCAGACCAGGGTGCCCGAGGTGGTGGAGCAGCACCCCACCGCCTCTGCAATCGTGGTCCACGTCGGGTCAAACGACATCAGGCTCCAGCAGTCCGAAAAACGTAAGTCCGATTTTACCTCTCTAATTCAAACCATACTCGCTACTGGCAAAAAATGTATCGTCTCAGGCCCTATCCCATCTGCTTGCTTCTCAGACATGCAGTTCTCTCGTATCCGCCAGCTCCACGCGTGGCTGGTGGGGTACTGCAGTCGCGAGAGGGTCCCTTTCGTGGACAACTTCGGGAGCTTCTGGAGAAGACGCAGCCTGTTCGCCCGAGACGGACGACACCTGAACAGGGCTGGGGCGAGCCTGCTAGCTAGCAACCTGGAGCTAGCTCTGGAAGCCCATCACACGCCACGCTGACAAGTAAGCTCCAAGCCAGCACATCTCAATAGTAACTTAGTCCGAGATAATGATATATCTTTCCCCCTTACCACCAGTGCTCGGAATACAGTGTGCTTGGCTCAGTCAGATAATCTGCTCCACAAAATTCCTTCCCTTATAACCCACCATAGGAAACGTAAGCATAAAACCACAGGCTGCATACCTAACAATCTAATTAATATCCAGCTCGGGCGCTGGGTAAATAAAACTAAAACCGTCATAAATGCTGCTGTCCTTAATGTAAGGTCCCTCACCAACAAGAGTTTCTTTATAAATGATTACATCTCGGAAAATAAACTACACCTTATGTTCCTTGTGGAGACCTGGTTAAAAGAAGAAGGGGCTGCCACCCTTATTGAAACCTGTCCCCCTAACTATAAATTCTATCAATCGATAAGAGATAATAAAAGAGGTGGCGGTATAGCTGTCATCTTCTCCGATAAACTCAGCTGTAACGAGATAAATTTAGGCACCTTCACGTCATTTGAGTACCTAGCGATTAAAGTTAAAACCGATCACAGCTTACTCCTTATCACGCTATACAGACCGCCAAAAAGTTCACCAACCTTTTTATCTGACTTCTCCACCCTCGTGTCAGCGGTACTTACAAACTACGACAGAATAATTATCACGGGAGATTTTAACATTCATGTTAATAAAAGCGGTGACTCAAATGGCAAAGACCTGCTAAACACCTTGGATAGTTTTGGGCTACATCAGTACGTAACAGAAGCCACCCATCAACTAGGAAACACGCTCGACCTAGTAATATCGCAACCCGCAAATATTAACAACATTTCCGTATCGGATATAGCCATCTCCGACCATTACTGCGTCTTATTTGAATTCCCATTTACTATACATAGCAATAGAGAGACCGGTGCAACCCACAAACGATGCATAAATGAATCAGCGCAACAAAAAATCACCGAACTTATTAGCTCCCGCGACCTCCTCAATGGCCACAAATCGCTCGATGAAATGGTGGCTGGCTTTAATAGCAACTTAAAGGAAATTTTAGACGAAGTTGCTCCTTTAAAAACAAAACACAGCTCACGAGTTAAAACCTCACCATGGATAAATGAGTCAGTAAGAGAGAAAAAAAGGCAATGTAGAGCAGCAGAACGAGCATGGAGAAAATCTAAATTAGAAGTCAATCGTATAATCCTTAAAGAACATATTATCACCTATAACAATACAATACGCACAGAAAGAAAGAACTATTTATCAAAAATTATCACAGACCATCACAACAACACACGAGTATTATTCTCTACAATTGAAAAAGTACTAAATCCTGCGCCAGTCTGTGATATGCTTAGTCTAGCCACCACTCCAAAATGCGAAGAGTTTGCAGAATTCTTCACAAACAAAATACTCGCTATTAGAGCAGAAATCATTCGAGACCCTAACTACCTACAAGATGCCCCTATTGAGGAACCACCGACCCTACAGACTTTTAGCGCCATTACGGAAGACGATCTCTATAAACTTATTAAACATAGCAAGCGGTCAACATGCAGCCTTGACCCTATTCCCACTTTTCTCATGAAAAATAATTTTAATTATATCTCCACACCCCTATTACAGATCATTAACACCTCCATTCTCACAGGTATTTTCCCAAGCGCCTTTAAAACTGCTGTAGTGAAGCCATTGCTAAAGAAACCAAATTTGGACTATAACACACTAAACAACTATAGACCAATCTCCAACCTCCCATTTATAAGCAAAATACTCGAAAAGGCTGTCTTCTTACAGCTCAACCAATTCCTTAATGAAAACGACATCCTAGAAAAATTCCAATCAGGCTTTAGAGCAAATCATAGCACAGAGACTGCTCTAACCAAAATAGTAAACGACCTCAGACTCAGTACAGCCACAAACAAAGTCTCTGCCCTAGTCCTCTTGGACCTAAGTGCCGCCTTTGACACAATTGATCACAACATACTACTACATCGTCTCAAAACTTGGGTGGGCCTCTCAGGCCATGTACTAAAATGGCTTGAGTCATACATCACCGGAAGACAATACTATATTAGTTTAGGAGATCATATATCTAAAAATCACGACGTACCCTTCGGTGTTGCTCAAGGCAGCTGCCTTGGCCCCCTGCTTTTCTCACTATACATGCTACCGCTGGGCAACATTATCAAAAAACATAATATAGACTTTCATAGTTATGCCGATGATACACAACTTTATATCTCAGTTGAGCCAAACAAAACCACAGCTCTACAGTCTTTAACCTCCTGTTTGTCAGCTGTCACGCATTGGATGAGCAATAACTTTCTAAAGTTAAACGAAAACAAAACTGAACTGCTACTTATCGGCCCTAAAGACAAACGGGAAGCTCTCCTCCCCAGTCTAGGCAACCTAAACCAATATGTCAGAGAACAGGTAACTAGCCTAGGTGTCATCCTTGACTCTGACCTAAGCCTTAAACCACACATCAACAAAGTGACTAAAACAGCATACTTCCATCTAAGAAATATAGCAAAAGTTCGCCCCTTCTTGACCAAGCCAGATGCTGAAAAACTTGTTCACGCATTTATTACAAGTAGATTAGACTACTGCAATGCCTTGTTTACAGGCCTCCCAAAAAAATCAATTGAAAAACTACAGCTTATTCAAAACTCGGCTGCAAGATTACTAACAAAAACAAGAAAGATGGAACATATTACTCCTGTACTGGCTGAACTACACTGGCTACCTGTATCCTATAGAATTGACTTCAAAGTACTACTACTGGTATTTAAAGCTGTAAATGGCCTTGCCCCATGCTATATTGCTGACGCATTATCCTCTTATACCCCTGCACGAGCCCTTAGATCCGCTAATGCCGGTCTCCTGAGGATTCCAGACGCACCACCCAAAAGGATCGGGGAATCGGCCTTTTCATACTACGCCCCAAAGAGATGGAATACCCTACCACGGCACATCAGAGAAGCAGAATCCATCGACATCTTCAAGCGACAACTAAAGACCTACCTATTCAACCAAGCCTACACCTAACTACTCAGTCACCGACTTCCCGTTACCAGCCCCGGCAGATGGGCTACCCTGGGAGACGTGGTTCTGCCTGAGGTTTCTTCCTAGAAAAACAGGGAGTTTTACTCACTGATTCCTGAGGTTTCTTCCTGAATTCACGCAAATCAAACAAACAGGGAGTTTTTCCTCACCCCTGTTGCTCCCTGGGGACACTAACAACCGACTGCGCCTAAATGAACTTTCCTCGTGTAGTGCCCCTGGCCCGCAAAGACTGCCGACCTATGTTCACATAAGAGCCCACATTAACAGAGCGTTGCATAGCTCTAACGCCACTGGACTACAAAGATTGCTGACTAGGGCCTACAAGGACTGCCTACCTGTGTTCATGCAAGAGTCAGTCTGCTTCTGTATTTATCTGCTCTGACATCACTGAACCGCAAGAAATGTTGTCTTGCAACAACCCTGCCAAACTGTAAAGCACTTTGAGTTGCATATTGCATGTATGAACTGTGCTATACAAGTAAAGTTTTATTATTATTATTATATTACCTTTACCTTACCTTACATTACCTTAACTTAACTTTACCTTACCTTACCTTACCTTTACCTTACCTTACCTTACCTTTACCTTACCTTACCTTACATTACCCTTACCTTACCTTACCTTACCTTACCTTTACCTTACCTTACCTTACCTTACATTACCCTTACCTTACCTTACCTTTACCTTACCTTTACCTTACCTTACCTTACCTTACCTTACCTTACCTTACCTTCCCTTTACCTTACCTTACATTACCTTACCTTACCTTACCTTTACCAGCAGGCCACCACCTGTGTGTGTGTGTAATTGTGTATCTGTTGCAATAACAAGCCCAGTAATATGTGCGTGTACCTGTGGCAATAACAAGCCCAGGAGCAGAAGCTGAGCTGGTGATGCTGTCAGGAGAGTAGGGACTCTCAGACATCCGCAGATGCAGGTGAAGAGAGCAAGACGCCTGAAACAGCAAAACATCATAACCAGAAAACAGTGTAGCGTCATAACAAGAAAACACAATATTGAGATTACTATATCACAGCATGACGACAAAATATAAACTGGAAATAAATGAAAATGAAAATGTTGCCTTTGGTTGCATCAGGCGCATGGACACCACACATAAGAAAGAGACTGTGGACAGGTTGCACAACATACAGCAGTTTGTATTAGTGTCTGAGCCCTGAGTCCAGTCAGTAATTTCATAGAGTTAAGGAAACTGATGGTGATGACACTTGAGATGAAACACTTGCTGAGTTTATTTTAGGTACGGATTCAAAGCCAAGTCCTAAAGTACTCCATACCCCTATCCCAAACTTAAAACAAATCTCAATACAGACACAGTAACCTGGTAAACCAGCCACTCGCACTTCATTTCGTTTTGTACAGAGGGTCAGGCCTTGCTGCTGTTGACATTCTTCTATTCGGACCAAGCGAATCCGAGCCAATCAAATGTCTATGTGTATCACATGGAAAAGAGGGAGTAAATAGTGTACAAGGGCAGGGTTGTTAGTGGAGAAGTGGCAGTCTTACCAGGCTGCAGTGAGGCTCACTGGAAGGTGTGTGTGTGTGTGTGTGTGTGTGTGTGTGTGTGTGTGTGTGTGTTAGGCTTTACCCGGCTGCAGTGAGGCTCACTGGCAGGTGTGTGTGTGTGTGTCTGTGTGTGTCTGTGTGTGTGTGTGTGTGTGTGCGTGCGTGTGCGTTAGGCCTTACCCAGCTGCAGTGAGGCTCACTGGCAGGTGGTGTGTGTGTGTGTGTGTGTGTGCGTTAGGCCTTACCCAGCTGCAGTGAGGCTCACTGGCAGGTGGTGTGTGTGTGTGTGTGTGTGTGTGTGTGTGTGTGTGTGTGTGTGTGTTAGGCCTTACCCAGCTGCAGTGAGGCTCACTGGCAGGTGTGTGTGTCTGTGTGTGTGTGTGTGTGTGTGTGTGTGTGTGTGTGTGTGTGTGTATGTGTGTGTATGTGTGTTAGGCCTTACCCAGCTGCAGTGAGGCTCACTGGCAGGTGGTGTGTGTGTGTGTGTGTGTGTGTGTGTGTGTGTTAGGCCTTACCCAGCTGCAGTGAGGCTCACTGGCAGGTGGTGTGTGTGTGTGTGTGTGTGTGTGTGTGTGTGTGTGTGTGTGTGTGTGTTAGGCCTTACCCAGCTGCAGTGAGGCTCACTGGCAGGTGGTGTGTGTGTGTGTGTGTGTGTGTGTGTGTGTGTGTGTGCGTTAGGCCTTACCCAGCTGCAGTGAGGCTCACTGGCAGGTGGTGTGTGTGTGTGTGTGTGTGTGTGTGTGTGTGTGTGTGTGTGTGTGTGTGTGTTAGGCCTTACCCAGCTGCAGTGAGGCTCACTGGCAGGTGGTGTGTGTGTGTGTGTGTGTGTGTGTGTGTGTGTGTGTGTGTGTGTGTGTGTGTGCGTTAGGCCTTACCCAGCTGCAGTGAGGCTCACTGGCAGGTGGTGTGTGTGTGTGTGTGTGTGTGTGTGTGTGTGTGTGTGTGTGTTAGGCCTTACCCAGCTGCAGTGAGGCTCACTGGCAGGTGGTGTGTGTGTGTGTGTGTGTGTGTGTGTGTGTGTGTGTGTGTGTGTGTGTGTGCGTTAGGCCTTACCCAGCTGCAGTGAGGCTCACTGGCAGGAGGTGTGTGTGTGTGTGTGTGTGTGTGTGTGTGTGTGTGTGTGTGTGTGTGTGTGTGTGTGTGTGCGTTAGGCCTTACCCAGCTGCAGTGAGGCTCACTGGCAGGAGGTGTGAGCAGACGCCACGTTTGGCCCTGGTTGAAGCTGATGAACGTCCTCACATGGCCGCCTTCCATCGTGTTAGCCAATAACACACCACTGATGCCATTCACCTGACACACACTCATCGTGTTAGCCAATAACACACCACTGATGCCATTCACCTGACACACACTCATCGTGTTAGCCAATAACACACCACTGATGCCATTCACCTGACACACACTCATCATGTTAGCCAATAACACACCACTGATGCCATTCACCTGACACACACTCATCGTGTTAGCCAATAACACACCACTGATGCCATTCACCTGACACACACTCATCGTGTTAGCCAATAACACACCACTGATGCCATTCACCTGACACACACTCATCGTGTTAGCCAGGAATAAACCAATAATGCCATTCAACTGACACACACACACATTGTGTTAGCCAATAACACATCACTTGACACACACACATGATGTTAGCCAATAATATGCCACTGATGCCATTCACCTGACAGGCACACACCACCAATACATCATCTCTGGTGTAAATGACCCTTTCATCTTAAATTGGGCTTCTGATGTGCTCATGAGGTGCTATGTGCAAACATGATGTGGTATGTGCTCATGAGGTGCTATGTGCAGACATGATGTGGTATGTATCATCACAGATGCACTAGTACCACATCTCTGTGGCATATATATAAAAAGCTAGGGGTGTCAAAAATAAGGGTGTGTGTTACAGGGATGTGTGTGTAAAAAACCACTTTTCCACTTTGGAATTGGTTGATTGGAACAGTTTTTTTGGAATGAGAGACTGGACTGAGAGCATTGAAGGAACGAGAGTTGCCAATGCCTGTTTACTTGTGCGTTTTATTTTTGCAAGAGGGAGGGAACCCCCCCTCTGCAGACCAGTCAAGCCTTATTGCATTGAAATGAAAGAGAATAGAATGTTATTAATATCATAATGTTTTCTTTTTTGGAGTTTTGGGTTTTTTTCATTTATCATTTATCACAATCCACAACTATTTCTGATCATTTCAAGCCTAATGGTGTAAGTTGTTACTGTTTGGACAAGGAAAAAAATAAATTAATTTCACGTCTTGCTATGTAGTTCTCAGCAAGCTAACACTAGCAAATTAGGCTAACATAATGCTTTTAAATAGAGTGTTATCTTACTGACACTCAGCTATATAACAATGCTGACAGCCTAAGCAATATAATATAATATAATATAATATAATATAATATAATATAATATAAGGTTACAGCAAAGTGTTCAATTTTATTGATTGCTAGCTTTTAGCAGATTGCCAGTTATTGCAATTCTCTTTAATGAACTAGCTCATTAGCTTGGTTCATTAGCTCATTAGCTTGGTTCATTAGCTCATTAGCTTGGTTCATTAGCTCATTAGCTTGGTTCATTAATTCATTAGCTTGGTTCACTAGTTCATTAGCTTGGTTCATTAGTTCATTAGCTTGGTTCACTAGTTCATTAGCTTGGTTCATTAGTTCATTAGCTTGGTTCATTAGTTCATTAGCTTGGTTCACTAGTTCATTAGCTTGGTTCATTAGTTCATTAGCTTGGTTGCTCGCTATACGAACACTACCTTTTTAAGACTCGGAAACAGTGAGTTGCTGGTATGATATATGATTTCAACTAATGAGAAATCCTTAAGAAAATTGGTCGATGGGCAAAAGCGGCAATGGCATCGATATTGATAAAATCGCATCAATTCCCCCGGTGGTGTGGGCATCAAGCATAACGGTTAAGCAGGTGTGCGTGTTATGGATGGTGGTGGTGCAAATGGCGATGTTGGCCATGCCAGGTGTGAGGTTCCCTGCCCAGTGAGGCCTGCAATGATGCTTTTCAGGTAACTGGTTTCTTGCTGCTGGTGACATAGTTTTGTCACTGCTCTCATCAACCCATGCAAAATACATTCACAAATATACACACATCTGTCCCTATTTGTCTGTAAGAATATAGTGTGTGTGTGTGTACCTTATAAACATCCATGCTGAGCACTCCAGCCAGTGATCGCGATGTACGGACAAAGGTAAGGGCAGGGCTCAAGTAGTTTCCATGGCGATCAGAGATGTAGAGGCTGTATGTCTCATTTTCATTCCACTGCTGGACCCCAGCCAGGACCTGTCCGTCTGTGCTAATGATGTGCATATCCTACACACACACACACACACATACAGACAACATCCTTATCCATTGCTCAAGACCTGACCATCTGTGCTAATGATGTGCATATCCTACACACCACACACAACACACCACACCAACACCCCAGACACACATACACACACACACATACATGCACACACACCACACAAACACCACAAACACACGCAACATCCTTATCCTTGGCTCAACTTCGCCTTGCCATGTGGGTTTTTTTTTTCGTGAATAAGTACCCTTATTCAGTTACCTTCAAACTTAAAAAGGTTTGCAAAGATATATTTGAATTGCCCTTGTACAGTTTTGGGAGTGCACTGTTATAAGCAATTAGTGAATTCTGTTAGTTTGATTCCTAATGAGACATACAGAATGTAGCACGCACAGAATATTCTGCCAATCACTGATGTTGGGTTAGATCTGAAGAGCTTTGAAGTGCGTCCAATAGCAGCAAACCTTTATTTATTTAGATCTGATGTTTGAGAAGTGAAATTCTTTCTGAATTTCTTGTGAATAGTTAAGAGATAACAAAGTCCTGTCTGTTCACTAGTTTCTCTTTTTTGTCACTGGAATTACAAATGTTTGATTTTTTGCACCAGGTAGTGACAAAGAGCACCTGGGGCAACGGTGGTTGGGAAGGTAAATGAGTTAACAAGCGATCAGGGGGTTGTTGGATCAATTTCAGCTTCTAAGGAAAACAAGAACTTGGGCAAGACACCCAAACCCCATGACTGCTCTTAGTGTGGTGAACCCCATGACTGCTCTTAGTGTGGTGAACCCCATGACTGCTCTTAGTGTGGTGAACCCCATGACTGCTCTTAGTGTGGTGAACCCCATGACTGCTCTTAGTGTGGTGGTTGCTGCCTTGCTTGGCATTGTGATCACACGGCACGGCACACAGTGCACACAACGACATTCACCTCTGCACTTAAGCCATCACACACACGTGAGCAGGGGACAGCCATGACAACAGCACCCAGGGAGCAGTGCGTGGGGATGATACCATGCTCATGGTACCTCAGTGTGTGTGTGTGTGTGTGTGTGTGTGTGTGTGTGTGTGTGTGTGTGTGTGTGTGCGTGGGGATGATACCATGCTCATGGTACCTCATGGGCGCTACTGGCGACCCAGGATTCGAACCTCTGATCCTGCGGTCACAGGTCAGATAACAGATAACGGGTCACCACTGCCCAAAAAACACAGCTCCGCCGAAGCAGAGCCTCCAAAAATACCTTCAACTTTGAGGCGTTCCCCTCCACGGAAATCTTTAGTAAAAGGTGAAAAATTTGTATGGGATGAAGAGAAACCCGAGCAATGTGTTCCTACATTTACTCAAAGTGTAGGACATACCATACACACACACACAGTTTAGGACAAACCATAGTAGCAGAGGATCCGGGGTGTGTTTGTGTGTGTGTGTGTGTGTGTGTGTGTGTGTGTGTGTGTGTGTGTGTGTGTGTGTGTCGGTCAGTCTGTCTGTCTGGACAACTGGAACTTCTACTCACAATGTAGGACGTACCTTAGGCAGGCAGTATTTAGGAAGCTGAATGTTCTGGAAGGGTTGTCTTCGATAAGACACAAAATATTTTGTTGGTCCAACTGTGGTCACCTAAGAAAGAACAAGTGGGCATATGAGTCTTCATGGAGAAAATGTATTTCCTTAAGAGACTTACCAGCAGTCAGCAACACTCAAAGAGCAAATAGGGTAGATATTCTTTTTAGGATGATCCCAATTGACTAAAGCTAGTATTAGGGTTAGAATAATCCCAGTGGACTGCTGGTAGGTTTAGAATAATCCTAGTGAATTTGGGTAAGTATTAGAGTTAGAATAATCCTGGTAGAGTACCTGTACAAACACATAGTCGTCTTGCACGACTAGAGATCCAGCATCAACACGGCCAGGGAAAGGGAACCTCCTGCTGTCAGCACAGCTTCCTGCTAGGCAGGTGATGTACCTCAACACTGCAGCAGATAGACACACACACGGCATACAGTTTAAAACATATGTAAGCCCCACACACACACACACACACACGGCATACAGTTTAAAACATATGTAAGCCCCCCACACACACACACACACACACACACACACACACACACGGCATACAGTTTAAAACATATGTAAGCCCCACACACACACACACACAGCATACAGTTTAAAACATATGTAAGCCCCCCACACACACACACACACACGCACACACACACACACGGCATACTGTTTAAAACATATGTAAGCCCCACACACACACACACACAGCATACAGTTTAAAACATATGTAAGCCCCACACACACACACACACGCACACGCACACACACACACACGGCATACAGTTTAAAACATATGTAAGCCCCACACACACACACACACACACACACACACACACACACACGGCATACAGTTTAAAACATATGTAAGCCCCCCCCCCCCCCCCCCCCCCCCCCCACACACACACACACACACAGCATACAGTTTATAACATATGTAAGCCCCCCACACACACACACGCACACAGCATAAAGTTTGATTCATATGTAAGCCACACACACACAGCATAAAGTTTGAAACATATGTAAGCCACACCCACACACACCCACACACACACACACACGGTATACAGTATGATACATATGTAAGCCACACACACACACACACACAGCGTAAAGTTTGAAACATATGTAAGGCACACACATGCGCACGCACACACAACATGCGCACACACACACACATACGTCCACTAGGATCTTGAGCCTCCAGATGCACCAAGGAATAATCTTCATCCAGTCCTGTTACTGACCTAAAAGCATGTACAAACACACAGACACACATACACATAGCATGCTGTGCTGATGAGAGCTAGAAGCATCCTGCGTAATAATGGCCAGAATTTGGCTAGACAGACATTTTAGAAACAACAGCGTAAATCCAATAGCAGATCTAGAAATGTTTCCCTTCACTCAACAAATGAACAGATGATGCAGGTCAGCCGCTGTGTTGTCCCACAGTTAAAAATGACCTTGGATTATAAAAATAACAGAGTACCAAGTATATTTGTTGTATAATGGTGTGGACCTTATGAGGGATCACAAATTGCATATGTAGTTGAAGAGTACTTTAACTGGCCAAAGACCCATTGTGAATAGCGTTTTCCACATGTTGGCAGTTCTTTGCACTACAACACATTCAAGGAAAACTGCTTTGTCAAATATACTGTTGCATAAAAGATACCTTTGATTCACTGCCAGTCATGTCCGTATAAATTAGCCTATGTTTCTGTACTCCTGTATGTCAGGGTTAACAATATGTAAACAAATATATTATATTTTATATTATTTTTACAATCCAAGGTAGCATTTAAAATGTGATCTGCATTTTTGGCCCATCCTGTACTTTAAGTATTACAGTTATAAGAAAAGGATAAGCTGCCTGTTAGACACCTCAGTTCCACTGGATGCCTGGATGCGCAACAGATGAATGTTTTAAAAGACTGCCATGCTGTAGTCCCTACTGCAGTGTGTCACCACAGCTTTGCATTGCATCATTGGTTGAGTAGGATTTAATGTGAAATAGTGCCCCCGGGTGACATTCAAGTGTTTGTGAAGAGTTGAGATCCTCTGTAAGTTGGTAACAGCAGTTTTGAAGAAATAGCAAGTAGGTGGACTGATACCAGTAGAATCGCCCTGGAGAAACTGATTCATGGACAAGTTTCCAGGTTTTTCCAAAATTCTTTGAGAAGTATAACTGCAAGGTAGACACATAATAGAATGAGAAGATAAGTACAATTGTACGATACACATAAAATAAAGAAAAGAAACATAACAAATATAGAATTGTATGGTTGACTTAAAAGAATTAACAAAATGTAATCCTAAGTCATTAACAAAATGCAATCCTAAGTCATTAACAAAATGCAATCTTAAGTCATTAACAAAATGCAATCCCAAGTCATTAACAAAAGGCAATCCTAAGTCATAGACACATGACAGAATGATATATATTGGTTTTGTAAATGTGTGTCCTTTAATCCTGTATTGGTTTTGTAAGTCTGTGTGCTTTAATCTTGTGTTGGCTTATACCCTGTGTTGGTTTTGTAAGTGTGCTTGCTTTTATCTTATGTTGGTTTTGTAAGTGTGCTTGCTTGTACCCTGTGCTCCTGGCTGTATGCTAGTATCCAGTCTTCTTGGGTGGGGTGGAAGAGAAGGCTTTGGATGAGGAAGCTGATACTTTGTCTGTGAAAGGAGATCCCCTCATCTGAACTCACCACCACACTAGAGTCCACGTCTGGGTCACTCACCAGCAAAATCTGTTCAGCAGAAGACAGATGAGAGGAGGTTGTCAGGTTGGCAGCCAAGCCTAATCAGATTCCCCCTAATCTCCCTAACTAACATTACAGCATGACTGTGGTGTCACTGGAAGCCCTCTAACCTTCCACACTGTGTAGGGAATCTGATTTCATGTAGAACCACTGGCAGAAATAATTCCGATCTCAGAGAAAGGAAATATTTCATTGATGTTTTCCTTCAATCTTTGCCATTAACTAGCATGTTCACTAGTTTGCTAGCTTGCGCGTAAATTAGCTAAAGGATTAAAGTGGTCACAGAACTCTCTTGAAACAAATAATAAAAATAGGATTTTTGTACATGAGTTAGTCAGACAAATCTTCATTCCAGGGGGGCAGTTAATTGGGAGTTGGCTGTGTGAGAGCATTGTAACAAAAAAAAAAAAAATGAAATACCCAAAGTAGCATTTAACATAAGTCCAAGTATATACATTACAGTATGACAACCCCACCAGCAGCACCCCCCTCCCCCGCCACAATCTCAGAAAATTCTTTGGGCACACTGTAAGCTCTATGATGCTACATAACTCTACACCTGAGAAATGTGAATGGTGATCAATATAAGATGCCCAATTGTGAGAGACAAATGACTGCAAATGAATGAGTGCATTGCCAGGTGTAGGTGGTGATTGTAAGAGGCAAATTGGACACATTTGTTTACCTTTTTCTTATTAGTTGGACAGACATACAGATAACTCAGAACGAGACCCGGATCCAGCCTGTTGTTTAGCTTCTCGTAGCTTCTGCCTAAATCCAGTGACCTACACACATTGTCACAATACAGCATCACACAGGTCACTCACACACACACACACAGTGTCACAGAGACAGTGACCTAACAGTGACACACTAATAGAGAATCACATAAATTACTTAAACACAAACATTCAGCAAGGCACACTAATATGTAGAAGCGATAGGGTGAAACTGCAGTCAGACATGGAGATCTTTAGACATGAGCAGCAATGTCTCTCTTTATCGAGGCCAAGAGCAGTGACCCAATAGCAGGCCAGTAGCAGTGGCGCATAACCCAATCAAGTATTGTTGGACACCCATATGTCCGGCGTCAATATGAGCAGTTGTCATGACCAAGTTGCACAACGAAGATGGCACTACCATTTGCCACATATGATTGTTTGTAAGAGACAGATGTAAGCTCCAAATGCCTTTTCCCAAACAGTAATTGCACATCCTGTTAGGGTCCAATTGCCTATGAGCATGGGGCTCACTCCTGCTTGAAGGCACGTTGGACTTAACATTGCAGAGCGCTTGATTGTTCCATGTCCAGGGATTATTATGGGATGGCGGACCTGGGAACTTGCCAATTCAGTTAAAGTGATGGCATTACATGCACTAACATATGTTGCAATTTGTTCACAGAGAGTATTCTTGAGTTTCTGAAGTAAGACGAGATTAGTAAAGTCTTCTTCAGACTTAACATCTAAAGCAGAACATCACCGGTGTAAAGCAATGTCTCCGACTTGTGCTTTAGGATTTCCAAACCCAAAAAGATTTATTTTCTCCAAAAGGTCACATCAAATACTAACAAAGAGGTTCAATTACTTAAATACTCAAAAAAGTATTTTCTTATCTTACTATGTTCCTAAAACTGAGGTCAGAAAAGGTGAGACTCTATTACCACTGCATGGCTTTGTCTCTTGTTTATATTTTCTAACACTGCAGTAGTTAACCCAAATAGCTGTTCGTACTGCCCCCTACAGACCCCTGGTAGTAGCACACTTATTTCTAATATTTAAACTGGCACATACAAGCAGGTTAATTGAATGGTAATATCGTACACAAAATCAGTGTATGTTTCATTGTGGCGTTTACGCATGCTGCAGAACCGTTGGTGATGAGCCTCTTTCACAAGTTCAGTTTTTTAGGCACGAATAAGTTGCTTTCAGCGGCACTGAGCGACATCAGAATCAGAATCAGAATCAGCTTTATTGGCCAAGTATACTTACATATACAAGAAATTTGACTCCGGCAGATGTTAGCTCTCTATACACATAACACAGAACGTAATACAATACAATAAATACAATAGACTAAACAAGTATGTGTACTTGTATTGCACAGTAGGGACAACAATATACAATATACATACAGGCACCCAATATGGGCAATAATGTACAAGTATAGGCCACTTGTGTGCGGCCAGTTAATGTACACTGAAGCAGCAATGTGTGCTCTATGTCAGGCCACTGGTAAGCATTGGCCATACACTCAAACAGCTTGAAAAACGTTTCCACCTTAGACTCATAACGTCTTTCGCGTTTGGTTTTCTATTCAATTTTGCTTATATCCAACTGAAGCTAGAAGAGCTCCTTCTCTTGCTCGTATGTCAGACCACCTGCTGGCAAAGGAAGTGGGCCCATCGCCTTCTCAGGTAGCACCTTTACAGCGATCAGTGCAGCCCTAAAGCAGCACTATGCACCTTTGAGTGCTGTTCACAGATATTTCTCAACAGACCTCCCCCTAGTGTCCCCAAGTAAATGGACACATAAAAATGGACTGTTGTCCCTTCCCCTCACCATGTGCAGCCTTAATCAGCTCTTGCATGTGCTCTTTAGTCCGTTAATTGGAGCTGGTTAAGGGGATACTGTAACCCTCATATATTGCCGCTGGTTATGGGGATACTGTAACCCTCGTTTATTGGAGCTTGTTAAGGGGATACTCTAACACTCGTTTATTGGCGCTGATTAAGAGGATACTGTAACCCTTGTTTATTGGAGCTTGTTAAGGGGATACTCTAATACTCGTCTATTGGCGCTGATTAAGAGGATACTGTAACGCTTATTTATTGGCGCTGATTAAGAGGATACTGTAACGCTTGTTTATTGGAGCTCGTTAAGGGGATACTGTAACACTCTTTTATTGGCGCTGATTAAGAGGATACTGTAACGCTTGTTTATTGGAGCTCGTTAAGGGGATACTGTAACACTCGTTTATTGGCGCTGATTAAGAGGATACTGTAACGCTTGTTTATTGGAGCTCGTTAAGGGGAAACTGTAACGCTTGTTTATTGGAGCTCGTTAAGGGGATACTGTAACGCTTGTTTATTGGAACTCTTTAAGGGGATACTGTAATGCTCTACCAGGAGCTGGTCCGCAGTGAAAGAATTAAACACCTCTACTCAGACACACTTTTACACATGTGTAAATATTCCCTACACACAAAAACAATAAAACATATCTTTATGCATAAAAAACACACACAAACATACACACACATGCACACACACAAAAGGTCACTTCTACAGGAATCACTAACAAAACAAAGCCTTGCCGTCACACATAAAAGAACCACACACAGAAATTAACACACACACACACACACACACACACACTCACAGGTTACCTTCAAAGAGAACATGCCCTTGAAAAACAATCAGAAAGTATCAAACAGACAGGCGTTACCCTGACAACACCAAATGCAACACTGCTTGCTTTACAGGCTTTAATGAAGGCTTAACAAAGAAATTGACCTTTTCAGACCTTCATCAAAGTAAATACCGTTGGCAACATACACAAAAAATAAAAACAGAAACACATACACTCAAACAGACACACTTGAACGCATACAAGCAAACACACATACACATGCATGCCTTTATAACACAATAAATGGTATACAGTGGTCCCTCATTATTCGTGGGAGTTACGTTCTAAAAATAACCCGCGATAGGCGAAATCCGCGAAGTAGTCAGCTTTATTTTTTACAATTATTATAGATGTTTTAAGGCTGCAAAACCCCTCACTACACTTATACACTTTTCTCAGACAGGCAAAGTTCACATTTGCAAACATACAGCACTTCAGAGTCACACAGCTAGCGGTGGAAGATTTATGTACATTTTACAAGCTGAGCGCATTCTGTACTGTACAGGAGATTGCATGCACTAAAAAAATCCGCGAAACAGCGAGGCCGAAAGGTGAACCACGATATAGCGAGGGACCACTGTAGTGGACTATTGTTTTTGAACCAGTGGTTAACACCACTCTAAAAATGATTCACTTAAAACATGAGCTTTTTCAGATGGAAAAACACAATTTGTCACGTCTATTATTTTATTAAGTTGATAACATATTTCAAGTTGATCAAAATTAAAATGAAAGAAAGCTGTCTTAACTCAGAAATACATTGATTTTGGATAAGCATTTCTGCTTTCGCTTAACAAAGAAAAGTATTAAGTTAGTGAAACTTCATAATATTGCCTTAGTGCAGCTTCCTAACACACATGCAGGCAGAGGAAGTGATCAACGGCCATTTTATGTATGCTGCCAGACTGCAAGTTGCAAAAGCAAGAGAGAGACGGCTTGACTTGGTGAGTAAAAATATATATTTTTTAATTTCTTAATTTTATGTCCAGTCAGCCAGTGTTTAGTCAATTCTGAACTTCTGGGAGACTTGGGATGTCTGTTTTTTTTACCTCCGCCAAGGATGTTATGTTTTCGGGAGTTTGTGGGTGAGTGGGTTGGTTGAATGGTTTGCAAAATAACTCGCCAACGCGAGAAGACTCGCACTCACACACTCACATACAGTACACAACACGCACACATAGTGAAGACTGCACGGTGAAAATGGACAGGTAAATATCGGACTGGAATGTTTGCTGTCGGGCCGACGGCATTAAATTGTTTGGAGCAGCTTATGCCCATATACCTTATACCAGTCGCGCAGCCGCGCTCTGGACCATTTGTAATGGTTTCATTGGGCAAGCAGATAGGCCAGTCAGAAGAGAGTTGCCTGGGTTTATATCCAGTTCGCTCGTCCCTTGCCCTTTTCTGATTTGAGTCCCTCTCCCTCTGTAATCAACGTCCCTGTATTAGCATGCTATAAAACTATTATCTTTCAGGGGCTACTCAGTATATGGGAGTGAAGTGTAGGAATTTCAATTGAGCCTGTCGCACGATTGGAAAAAGTGTGATTACACCAACAATGACATGGCGATAGACTGCTAAATTTCGATTTGTTCTTTATTGTACAGTTTAACGATAGGCGTTGATTGCTGTCTTGCAATTCTTTGTCTTTTCTGCTGCCTGCTGTGTTCATAAGCTCACCTGTTGTCCAAGCAAATAAAGCACTCAGACTGAAACTCTGTTTTTTTATTGGGACACTCGCATGCAAAGTCGGAAATAGAAATAAAAAGAGAAGAATGCGCTATTTACAAAATACATAAAAGTGTAAATATCCAGTGCAGTATGTACGTTAAGTATACACAGCCTGTGTGCAAAGTCAGCTTTAGCTATAATCCAGGTCTCCCGTCCTCGGGGCTGAGGTGAGGGCTGGGATCAGGGACATTCAGGCACTATGCGTGAGCATGGAAGTCATTTGACGCCTGAAAGACGAGTCCCCAGATATACATCAACACCTGCACCACCTGCATCGTCGTTCACCTTGGAAATGTTGCCATTGGCCCTCTCTGCAACACTCAACAACAGCATCCAAATTCCTAACCAGTACGCAGACGTGACCTTGCGTTGGGCCAGACCACGCCAGAATACACCAACAGAGCCACGGCCAAGTTGGTAGGTACAGATGTCTGCTCTTCCGTTCCATAATCTCTGAGGAGCACTGCAGAGCCTGGGGCAAAACTACGAACTGGGATGGATCGAGGGGCAAGCGAGCCCTACCACAGAATGTATAGAACTTTGTGGTCTCATCTCGACACTGCAGAACAAGGTTCCTGCTTTAGGAAGTAATGACTTGAAGGACTGCATTAATAAAATCAATGAATACCTCCGGACAACACGCAAAAATCAACAGCACCCATCACATTTAGATGTTTGAAAAAGTTTTACTCGTAACATTACTTTGTTTTTTCCCCTCATATTATGTAACAAAAACTGTTTCTACCTTCTGACGAACTACTTTTGTATATCGCCAGTTCAGCCCAACAAAGAGTTCCGTATGTTATGCTTATTAAATAAAAGGTCAATTGTCACTGCATCTAAACCATCAAGATAAATGAAACTGGCATTGATCTGGTACGCGGATCCATGCCGCATCTGTAAACACAGATCTGGGCCAGCACTGGTTGTGTGCGTGTGTGTGAAGGGGGAGGGGCTGGTGGCGACAATGACTGTCTCAGACAAAGAAGACGAGAAGAGTTTTTTTCTGAACTGAGGTGTGTGTGTGTGTATTGGGCAGTGGGCGGGTGGGTGTGGGGGTATGTGTTATAAAGCCGCAAGCGGATGAGGACATCAGTTGTTTCACACACAGGCATGTTCGCAGACACACACAGACGACAATTAAGTCTGGCTCAAACGCAGTGATTTTCATGCGCAAGATGTCACGCAAGTGAGAGTCACTTAGTCTTGTCCTCACACGGTTCTTGTTAAAGTTCAAAAGTGAGAATGTCTTCTCGCACAGGTACATATGTCCAGCGAAATAAACTCAATTCGGCAAATGTCCAAATCTCTTGGTACCTGTCTTAATCCAGCTGGCAGTAAAAGTTCACAAGAGGGAGACTCCGACAGTCTGTCACACTGCAGTTCAATGAGCATTGCGATTCATGTCGATGTTTTGAAGTGTTCTTGTGAATGTTGTGATTACATATTATTTTACCCATTTTTACAGTGTATTCATTGGTCAAATAAACGCCCATTCCCTAAAAGAACCCAACCCGCTGTGTTGCTATGAGAGCTAATAGCAACATCACACGACATAAGCAAGATGTATGATTTTTCTTTGCGAAATAATACCGCGAATAATGCCTACCAAAGGGCAAATTAGTTAAGTGTGCTGTGGTCAAAAAACAAGAATGCTGTTACAATGTCGATATACTTTGGGTTGGTACTGCCATAAGCCGCTGAATAATTGCCAAAAAAGAATATCTCGCTGATACGTGAGCGCAAATAAGCGGGCGGTCATGATGTAAAGTCTAGGTTCCGCTGTTTTAAAACTGTTCCGCTGTTTGGTAAGAGTGCCATCTCGCTACAATGTACCGAACTTTTACAAGAACGTGCAATAAACGAGTAAAAATATCAGGACAGGATTCAAACCTTTTACTACCCGAACTAAAGACCAATTCCACAGCCACTAGACCACAGCTGAATAGGCACTCTTACACTGATATCAGTACCTCTTGTGTGTCTCACAAACCAAACATTCCCGGTGTTACCATGGTAAATGTTCCACTTCATGGCCAACTTGCAAATATATTACAGTTGTGCTGTCCAAAATCGGTTTGTAGAAATGACTATAATACTGCTGTTTAAATTGTTAAACACTTGAAGTCATGGCATACGGTTTTAACAAGGAAAAGATGACGTGACTTTGCTTTTTAAACGTTTTGACAGCTGTATTGTCACTATTTCTGCACATCGACTTAATTCCACTGCAACTGAACCGCAGGATTACGAGATAATGGCACTTTTACAGTCAACTAAGTACTGCAAGTTTTGCCGTGGGTGGGTCAACCTTGGAAGTGAGATCTTTACTTCAGCGTAAACCTCTGTGGTCCTATGCTGCCCCTAGTGGCGGCAGTGGTAATGACATTTCACGGACTGCATGAATCTCGGATTGCGCGAGTGACATGAACATTCTGAAATGACAACATCTGTACACACACATGCATACGCACACAGTTGCAGACGTTACCTCCAGAGAGAGCTGTCTGTCACAGTTCCCAGATTGAAGTCAAAAAGTTTGGTGAGGATCAGGATCACCTGACAAAGGAGAAGGATGTCAGTAGCCTACACACACACAAGGAACCCTTGACATCTGAAACATCACATTATGAAATGTGTTACCCATCTACAACACTAACTATATCAAAGCTATATGATTCTATTTGAGTGTCCAATTTCATAAAAGACTTACTGCACAATGTCCCACACACGTCTATCTGCACCTCCCTGACAGGTTTCAGTGCCCCGCTGCTTAGTCCGCCCACTCTTGGCTTAATGTCCTACTCTAAGAGAAAGAGGAAATTTCATGTGTGTATATGCGTGCATGCATGTGTGTGTGTGGGGGGGGGGGTTGGGTTGTGCGTGTGGCTTTGGAAACTTCGAAGATCCTGACTTAACCACAATGCACTGCAGTCTCTGACTGTGGAGCCATTACAGGTTAATTAACCAATCAAGAGCTGAGATTACATTTGCATATGGATATGCCCTGTCTGTGATAGAGGCAGCACACCCACATCAGGATTCTCTCTCACACACACACACACACACACACATCAAGGTTCCCCCTCTCTCTCTTTCTCTCTCTCTCTCTCTCTCTCTCTCACACACACACACACAACCACATCAGGATTCTCACACACACATACTATCAAGATTCACTCACACACACACACACACACAAACACACACACACACACACGACCACATCAAGATTCACACACACACACACACTCACACATACACACACAAATGCATACACACACCATAGCCCATCAGGATTAATTTAGGATGAAGCTGCCGTTTGGCACCTTCATGTTGTAACTAATAACATCTTAAAGGCGAGGGAGCGGAACAGCAACTTTACATGCCCAGCAGGGCCAATCAAACACACACACACACAAACGCACACACACACACACACACACACACTCACACTCATCTACAAAGGCACCACTGGGTTTAAGTCATTCCAGGAAGGCTCTGTCGCACACACATATATTTATACACACACTCTCACACACACACTCTCAAACTACTTAAGGCACATCCTACCCTCTGCAACTAATTACATTTGCATGTGAATAGAGACGCCGCTGAGAGGCACTGTGTGTGTGTGTGTGTGTGTGTGTGTGTGTGAGTGTGTGTCTGAGTGAATGTTTGTGTGTGTGTTTATATGTATGTAAGTGTATGTCTGTGTGTGTGTCTATGCATGTGTGTGTGTAGGGGCGTGTCTGCTTGTATGTGTATGTCTGTGTGTGTGTGTCTATGTGTGTATGTGTATGTCTGTGTGTGAGTGCATGTGTGTGTGTGTGCGTGTGTGTGTGTGTGTGTGTGAGTGTGTGTGTGTGTGTACGTGTGTGTGTGAGTGTGTGTGTGTGTGTGTGTGAGTGCATGTGTGTGTGTGTGTGTATGTCTGTGTGTGTGTATGTCTGTGTGTGTGTATGTCTGTGTGTGTGTGTGTGTGTGTGTATGTGTGTGTGTGTTTCTGTCTGTCTGTCTGTGCACATTTGTTTGTATGTTTGCTCATATTTATGAGTGTTGGAGTATTTCCATTTGTCCAAAGGTTCTGTCTGTGTGGCCAAGTGTGTGTGTACCTGTATGTGTGTGTATGCCTGTATGTGTGTGAGAGATTATGGCTGTATGTGTGTGTATGCCTGTATGTGTGTGTATGCCTGTATGTGTGTGTAGGCCTGTATGTGTGTAAGAGATTATGGCTGTATGTGTGTGAGAGATTATGGCTGTATGTGTGTTAGAGATTAACCTGCACTTCACTAACCCAACCTCAAGGAAACATGCAGAGACGACTCATGAGATTCAAGTGTCTTTCTGCTCTATTGCAGGAGAAAAAGCAATCAATACAAATCTCCATGACTGATGGAGCTTACATGTACACACACACACACTCCCTCACACATATGCACGCCTGCTCACACACACAAAAATAACTACACACAGACACATACAGCTCTCACATACAGCAGACATACACACGCAAACACATACATTTAATTATATATGCACTTCTCACACATGAAAATGTCATTCAAGCACACTCACAGTCTCTCTCTGTCATACACACATTTACAGACACACACATACTCATCTATCAAACACATCTCTGTCTCACCCTCTCACACACTTTCTCTCTCACACACACACACACAAACACACATGCACAAACCCCTATGGCCACTGTGCAAGGTGTTTGATGGCACACACACATACACATGCAGACTCACATATATATCACATTTTTTTAATTACATATATATTATTGTTCACACACACACACACTCTCACATACACACACCTTTCAGTCACACAAATATTGGCACAGAAACATCTGTCCTTAACACAAACATGCAGAGACACACAAACTCCCCTCATTCATACTCACACATTACCTGAGATTGCTTTAAGGGCTGTTTGCTGTAAGGGCTGTTTGTCTAAGCGGATACAAAGTGTGATCACAATGAGACTTTGACTTCAAAATCTACCTGTGATGTACACTAAGGCCTTCAGCCACTAGCCATTTAGGCATTTATGACGTACACCTGGCTACCGTCCCCCTGAACATCATTACAACACCTGTACTGTTCCAACCACTCTTAGAATACTCCTACTGTTCCAACCACTCTCACACATGCATTTGATTTAATAAACATGCACACATTCCATCTCATGAATAGACACATACACATTGTTATAAATGATTGCACACAAATTCTATCCCATATTTCTGTTTGAATGTGTGTATTTATCTATCTTATAACACACAAATACAACTCATACTGGAATAGAGCAGCGCAAAGTGCCATCTGAATAGCCTACTCACGTTTTGCAGCAAACATTAGTATAGGATGTAAAACAAGGCTTGCCATAGAAGAACTTTACTCAGAGCCATGAGAGGAGATGAGAGGAGGAGAGGGAGAAGAATGAGAAGTGTGGGAGGACACTATGACTGGACAGAGAATGACAGAGGCAACCAACGGATGAAGGATAAAACAGAAGCAAGGGGGATGAAAGGGACTGAAAGAGGGTCAGCTCACACTGCTGTTTTGTCCCGTCCAGTGCACCATAGCCTGGTTATGTGCTGAGTCTCCAAGCAGGGCGAACGTGGAGCTGTTCATCCAAAGCTCTGACATACTCTCTAACCCTAAGCCCTCAGCAGATGCCAATGGTCCTACTCGCTCTGCCCCCCTCTTGACCCGTCTCCGCTCTGCTCCCCTCTCCTCCCTCTCTGTCCTTTCAGCACATCCCTCCCCTGACACCTCTCGTCCAGTTCCTCCTGGCCCCTGGGGCAGCACTGAGAAGACGGCTGTATCCAGGAAATGTTCCACAGGGACTGCTGCTGTCTCCAGATGGGGTTCCACGGGTTCTGTTGCTGCGTTCCTCCCCTGGTTCTTGCCTGGGTTCGAGTGATGTTCCTGAGCTTCTGCTGTGGCCAAAGAGGTGGAGAGAGCTGCCAGGGGGCTACAGGGGAGGGGGTCCACACACACCAGAGCCCCCAGCAGCACCCACTGGACTCGGGCAGCAGCAGCCCACCCACACACCCTCAGCGGATAAGCCATCCCAAGACCCCAGCCCACAGGAGACGGCAGCAGGAGGCGCTGACAAATGCAGTCACACACACTCCAGAGATGTCAGAGCTGTGTCGCAGGTGTGTGTGCCCTGAGCCTGAAGCAAGAGTGTGTGTGTGTGTGTGTGAGAGAGACAAAGAGGCTGGTCTGCCGAGTCTATGTGTGTATGATAAAGAGGCAGATCAGTCGATAGTGTATGTGTGTGTGGGAAGGAGAGTGTTTGGTGTGTGTGTAAGGAGGGAGAGTGTATCGTGTGTGTGTAAGGAGGGAGAGTGTATCGTGTGTGTGAAGCAGGTTGGAATGTTTCATATTTGAGAAGCTTGGGGGAGGAGCTCTGAGCAGAGAAGTGAAGCGAGTGAAAATCACCGATAGAAGATTGCTAAGCTCCACACACACACACACACACACACACACACATACTTCAGCTGGGGAACAGGAGACAGTCACTCCCACTTTCTCAGTCTAACACCCTAGCTTGTTGATGAAAGACAGAGAGGACTAGGGGTGTGTGTGTGAGAGAGAGAGGGGGGGAGTGAGAGCTGGGAGTATGTGTGTGTGTGTGTGTGTGTGTATGTGTGTGTGTGAGAGAGAGAGAGAGAGAGAGAGAGAGAGAGAGAGAGAGAGAGAGAGAGAGAGAGAGAAAGAGAGAGAAAGAGACAGAAGGGGCTGAGTAAACATGTATGTGTGTGTGAATGTATGTATGACAAACAGTTGAGGATACTTGTGTGTGTGATGCAGAGAGGGCTGAGTGTGTTTGTGTGTGAGAAAGAGTATATGTAAGTGTGTGAAACAGAGAGTGCTGAGTGTGTTTGTGTGTGAGAAAGAGTATATGTAAGTGTGTGATGAAGAGAGGGCTGAGTGTGTTTGTGTGTGAGAAAGAGTATATGTATGTGTGTGATGCAGAGAGGGCTGAGTATGTTTGTGTGTGAGAAAGAGTATATGTATGTGTGTGAAACAGAGAGGGCTGAGTGTGTGTGTGTGTGAGAAAGAGTATATGTAAGTGTGTGATGCAGAGAGGGCTGAGTGTAAAGGGATGTGGGGTAAGGGGTAAG
This sequence comes from Coilia nasus, assembly GCA_027475355.1. Lineage (NCBI taxonomy): Eukaryota > Metazoa > Chordata > Actinopteri > Clupeiformes > Engraulidae > Coilia > Coilia nasus. The sequence goes on from CM050204.1 coordinate 35,185,775, forward strand.
TGTAAAGTCATGTATATGTATGTGTATGCGTATGCGTAAGAGAGAGCTTAATATGTGTGTGTGTGTGTCTGTGTTTCTGAGAGAGCGCGAGAGTGAGAGAGGAAGAAAGATGAGAATACATGTGTGTGTGAGACACACATGGGGCTGAGTGTGTGTGTGTGTGTGTGAGACACACATGGGGCTGAGTGTGTGTGTGTGTGTGTGAGACACACATGGGGCTGAGTGTGTGTGTGTGTGTGAGACACACATGGGGCTGAGTGTGTGTGTGTGTGTGTGTGAGACACACATGGGGCTGAGTGTGTGTGTGTGAGTGAGACACATGGGGCTGAGTGTGTGTGTGTGTGTGAGACACACATGGGGCTGAGTGTGTGTGTGTGAGTGAGACACACATGGGGCTGAGTGTGTGTGTGTGAGTGAGACACATGGGGCTGAGTGTGTGTGTGTGTGTGAGACACACATGGGGCTGAGTGTGTGTGTGTGTGTGTGTGTGTGTGAGACACACATGGGGCTGAGTGTGTGTGTGTGTGTGAGACACACATGGGGCTGAGTGTGTGTGTGTGAGTGAGACACACATGGGGCTGAGTGTGTGTGTGTGAGTGAGACACATGGGGCTGAGTGTGTGTGTGAGACACACATGGGGCTGAGTGTGTGTGTGTGTGTGTGAGACACACATGGGGCTGAGTGTGTGTGTGTGTGTGTGAGACACACATGGGGCTGAGTGTGTGTGTGTGTGAGACACACATGGGGCTGAGTGTGTGTGTGAGTGTGTGTGTGTGAGTGAGACACATGGGGCTGAGTGTGTGTGTGTGAGTGAGACACATGGGGCTGAGTGTGTGTGTGTGTGTGTGTGTGAGACACACATGGGGCTGAGTGTGTGTGTGTGAGTGAGTCTGAGAAGGGGGAGTATATGTGTCTGGGGACCTCATTTATAAAATCTTGCGTAGAAACCATTGTTCATTTGATACAAGAACTATTCTGAAAAAGGTTGTAACTTGATGCAGGAAAAATGAACATATACATAAAAACCTAAATCGCTACTACTTTTCTATCCAGAGATATGGAGATGAGATGAAATGACCAGGATATGGACCGATTCAAAATGGCTACCCTTGAGTCTTTTCCAACCTGCCTATGTGAAGCATGAGAGCATGCCCCCTATGCTGTTACAGTGGTTCTGTGTCATTGGCCCGATGACCCATTAGTCCGACATCCCATAAGTCCGACCATACACAGTACAGATGCATGGATGACTTGTGTCTGGCCGAGGATAAACAGTTCGTAAATTCAGAGTGTGAGTGGAATTCTGGTTTGTTTAGAAAGCCACACTTCTGGAATATTCAGAGCACACACCGGGGCTCCAGCTGATGGCAGAGAGCAGTGGAGCATCACGTCAGTCTAACTGAAAACAGGAGCAGGCAGAGTTTTAGGAAGTAGACCATAATCTGGATTTTTGAATTCAAGCTCATAATTGTCAGTTAAACAAAATCAGCCACACAGGGTTAACTGTCCTCACTATTGTCAAGCTACTTATTGAAAATTCCCTTACCCCAAAAAAACCCTTCCCAGAAAGTCAGGATGAAATGTAGGCCAGCCTTTATTAGGCTACTAGATATTCCCTTATCCATTTACCCTAATGACCTTTATCAGGCTAATAGATATTCCCTTATCCATTTACCCTAATTACCTTTATTAGGCTACTACAGATGGTTAGCTTTCCCGATTCTCAGTTCTCAGAAGGAATCTCGTGAGGTTCTCGTGAGGATTACGAGATAATAGCACTTTTACAGTCAACTAAATACTGCAAGTCTTGCTGTGGGTGGGTCAACCTCGGAAGTGAGATCTTTACTTCAGCGTAAACCTTTGTGGTCCTATGCTGTCCCTAGTGGCGGCAGTGGTAAACACTTCTCGCGACTGCAGGAATCTCGACTTGTGAGAATTAAATGAGCATCGGGAAAGCTAGCCATCTGTAGATATTCCCTTATCCATTTACCCTAATGACCTTTATTAGGCTACCAGATATTCCCTTATCCATTTACCCTAATGACCTTTATTAGGCTACTAGATATTCCCTTATCCATTTACCCTAGTGACCTTTATTAGGCTACTAGATATTCCCTTATCCATTTACCCTAATGACCTTTATCAGGCTACTAGATATTCCCTTATCCATTTACCCTAATGACCTTTATTAGGCTACTAGATATTCCCTTATCCATTTACCCTAATGACCTTTATTAGGCTACTAGATATTCCCTTATCCATTTACCCTAATGACCTTTTAGTTTGCCCATGTGTACACATTGTCAACTTGCCCTGGCCATGGTCCTGAATCAGCGGAGAATTTTCCTTCTAAAAAAGTAGTCTGCTACAAATAAAACAATCAGTTTATTTCAAAACAGATATTTTAAAAAAGTAAACAGGAAAGACACATCAACACTTCTTTCACTTAGAATCTTTTTTTGTATTCTTATAAACTTCTAATTTGAGATAAACATATTTAACATGTTATTCTAACCAAAGCTGAACTTTTTTAATAAATGGAAATTAAATCAGCCTACATTAAATTAAAGAAATTAAATTAAGTTTATTACTTAAACTGGTAGGCCTATAACATCCCTTTGGCTAATTTCACTCACACAAAATTATGGATAGAATGCAACACCACTTCCCACATAATTTCTACCTTTGTTTTGTGTATAATAGTGTGACTATAATTGTGATTGTGATGTTTTGTTCTGTGTTCATTTGTCAGGAGTTTTGTTGGGTCACAGGTTCCAGCCCAGTGGCCAGACTGCAACCGGCTGGTGGAGGCCATCTTTATCCAGCTCTGTATGGCCATCTCTGGCCGGAAGAAGTCTCCTAAGGGCAGAAGTGAGAGCCGGTGGACTATGGTAGAATCCGTCAGTGCATTTTAAATAATGCATTAGTGATGGAGGACACCACCATCCAGCTGCCCGAGGTGAACACAGCGACTTTGGCACAGTGGTGAGTAGATATATGTAGTGTCACTACCGAAGTAACAAAACTTTATTATTTGGGATTTTTTTAATTAACATTCTCTTTTGTTAATATTTTCATTCAGGTACAATAAGGCGCAGGAGGCAGCAGTGCTGCGGCAGGGCATTCCTTTGCCTCAGGCTCCACTGGCAGGACCAGTACAGCAAAAGTCCAGGACTATGCAGGAGGCTGTCCAGGCTGTGGATGCCGGTGAGAACCCACACATGTTTGCACTTCCGGCAAACGCAGCTGGCACGGCAAGGGTGAAGAGGAGGCTGGCATTTATTGCACCAGTTCCAGGTCCATTCCCCCTTCCAGCTGGGCCTCTGGTCTGCATGCCTCAGGCACCTGCACCTCTGCCAGTCTGTCCAGAGGGTCCCACCATCTCCACACCAAGGCCCATTGCCCCATCACCCCATCAGCTCTCCTCTGCACGACTCAGCCAGCTGCCCCACAGGGTCCCACCACCTCTGCACCCGGGTTCATGGCACCCACGCCAACCACTGCCACTCCTGTGCCTTACACCACTCGGGTGCACAGGAAGAGCATATACAAGAAGAGCATACACCTCCAGCTGCTGCAGCGCAACCCCTTGCCCCTCCGCCTGCCACTCCACTCGCTGCTGGTCAGCCTACCACTGCGCCCCCACTCTCCGCAGCGCCTCAGACTGTAGGACAGACTGTCTCTGCCTCAGCAGCTCCCCAACCTGCTGCTCAGAAGGCGGGAGAGTGTTAATAGTGTTAATAATGTAAATACATTTTTATTGTTCATTTTACTTCCTGTCTGAGTCGGTTTATTTACATGTACATACATCTATGGCCTACATATATATATATATATATATATATATATATATATATATATATATATATATATATATATATATATATATATATATATATACACACACACACACAAACACAGGTTATATATCATTAGTAACTGTACACATTTTCTGATATGGCATTAATTCATTGGAAGCTAAATGTCTTAAAACATAAGGAATCTGGAGCCACTCCTGAATTTTAAGAAAAAGAAGAGTCTGGAGCCACCCCTAAATTACTACAGAAATGGTAGGTATGGTAATGAATAAGAAAGTATGGTAATGAATAAGAAAGCATTTTTGCTGCAATATACCAACATACATTGCTACATTAATATTGTAAGATAGTTTAGAACATTTCCTATCAATATCAGTTCTTTCCAAGTTAGCAAAGAATCTGGAGCCACCCCTAAATTATGACAGAGATGGTAGGTATGGTAATGAATAAGAAAGTATGCTAATGAATAAGAAAGCATTCCACCATCTGGAAAGCGCTACCGCAGCATGCGGTGCCACACAAACAGACTGAGAAACAGCTTCTTTCCACAGGCCATCAGGCTACTCAACACAATGAAGAAGATTCCATGAACATGTTACTGACATCCACACACTGATGTCCATGCTGCTTTTACACTTGCACTTTACCAACTGCACCTTCACTTATTGCACCTTACATATTGCACATTTCACTTTTTTCCTTTTTCACCTACACCAGCTACCAAGAAGAGCTACCTCGAACTTTCCTTCTTGTTGGAAGCGTATATGTTTATCTGAATGTCTTATGTCTATTTATTGTGGATGTCTGTGCACACTTCGTGTGTGTGTGTGTGTGTGTGTGTGTGTGTGTGTGTGCGTGCGTGCGTGCGTGTTTCTAGTTCAAATTGCACATTTGGTGTCTGGTGAAACGCAATTTCAGTCCTCTGTGTAATTCCTGTTACATAGTGAATTGACAATAAAGTACACTTTGACTTTGACTTTGATTTTGCTGCAATATACCAACATACATTGCTACATTACTATTGTAAGATAGTTTAGAACATTTCCTATCAATATCAGTTCTTTCCAAGTTAGCAAAGTATCTGGAGCAACCCCTAAATTATGACAGGGTCAACAGCTGATTCTTGATCGTCAGAAAAGAACTCCAGGCGGATTTACACACACACACACACATCCATTTAATCATCCAGACTGATAATGATTTCATTTTGAAAGATTTGGGCAGACATGTCTGAATCACGATAATTACTCTGAAGCTCTAGTTTGACAATTTATTAAATTAATTATTCGTAATATTTTGGTATGACTATCTTAAGTTTATAGGCATTTCTGTGTTTTATTTCTTTGTTTGTTAATACATTTTAAATGGAGTAACTGTATAGAATTTCACGGAGAGGACAATAGGCTTAATCGAGTGCTGAATGTAATGCGATGTCTGAAAGGCACAGAATGGGGGGCTGATAGGCCAGCAATGAGGACCATTTATTCAGGTTTGATAAGGTCAGTGCTGGACTATGGGTGCATAGTATATAGGTCAGCGGCTGAGTCTTTGCTAAAAAAACTAGACCTGATACAGTACCAAGCCTTACGGATATGCATGGGAGCTATGAAAACCTCTCCAGTGGCAGCCATGCAGGTGGAGTTGGGGGAGATGCCTCTGTATTTACGTAGGGATCAGTTGTCATTGGCTTACTGGGCTAACCTTATGGGGCACCAGGAAGGCCACATAGGCCTACACTCATTGCAGACATGTCAGGAGAGAGGTGATGACAGAGTGAGAAGTTTTGGCTGGGTTATTGGAGGGAAAGCGAGAGAAACAGGGATCAGTGATCTAACAGTGTGTCCAACGGTACCATGGTCTACAACTCCTTTGTGGACTCTAGAGTTGCCTTCGATCGATCTTGGCCTCCTGGAGGCCAGAGAGGAGACAGAAGTAGACAGGCACTATGTTGAGTGGTATGTGCAGAATTTTATTGGGGATAGAACAATTCTATATACAGATGCATCTAAGACAGGTAAACAAGTGAGGGCCGCATTTGTTATCCCAAAGTTAAAAGTGACAGCAAGGAAAAGGTTGAGTGACAACCTGGCCGTGTACACAGCTGAACTGGTGGCTATACTGTTAGCGTTATGGGTGGAAAGCAACAGACCAAGTCCTGAGAACGTAGTAATTGCTTCAGATTCAACATCAGCACTGTACAGCATTGGGAATGTACAATCACAGTCAAGGCAAGATATTGTGATAGATATAGCTCAGATGGCAAGCAGGCTGCAGAGGTCAGGAATCAGTGTGACTGTTTTGTGGCTGCCAGCACACATTGGAGTCACAGGGAACGAACTGGCAGATCAGCATGCCAAGAAAGCTGTAGAACACCTAAGCGTAGACATGCATATTAAGTATAGTAAAGCAGAACTGAAGTGTATAGTCAAAGTCAAACTAATGCAAAAGTGGCAAGAACTGTGGGACAGTGGACAGACTGGAAGACATCTTTATAGTATGCAGAAGACAGTGGGATGGGGCAGAAGTACACACAGAAGCAAGCAGGAAGAGGACATCATTTCAAGAATGAGAGTTGGTCACACAGGCCTGAACTGCACATTGTTTTTATTGAAGAAACATGCTGATGGAAAGTGCAGTGATTGTAATAGCCTTGAAACTCCTGAGCATGTAATAGAAACGTGTACTAAACATCTGTGGGAGAGACAGGAGCTAACTAGATGTCTTGAAGGAGAGGAAGTACCCCTAAAGCTAAAAGAAATACTCATAAGGCAGACAGGAGAGCCATGTTTCAGTTACTTATTTAATTTCATAAGGGAAACTGGTCTTCTGTGGAGACTTTAAGTCACCCCCCTTCCTTATTATTATTATTATTATTATTATTATTATTATTATTATTATTATTATTATTATTATTATTTATTTATTTATTTATTTATTTATTTTTTGCTTTTGCAGAGTAGCGTAGTTACTCCAGACCCACACTCCATTTCAGAAGGTGGCGGTAATGCACACCAACCAGTTGATTGCCAACCGCCAATAAAAGAAAAAGAAGAAGAAGAAGAAGAATAGGCTTAATCATGTATAGTTTAGGTTGGTGCTGCCACCTTGTGGGACATTTTAGAATGCATCAGAAACTCTAGCGCTGGAGTTTATTGTGGAACTATCATGACTATTAATTGTATGCACATGTAAATCAGTCGGGGAACTACACAATCTTTAGTTTATAAAAAAAAGGACAACTCGTGTTAAGCTAACAGCAAAACATGTGCCCCGAAAAATCCTGCCCAATTTTTTACGGTGAGGCATTTCATGCAGAACTAGCTTCGCCATGGCGTAATAAGATTTTGGTTCGTGAGTGGTGGCACGGTTGGGGCTACGCCAATCGGATAGCTGCTTTTTGTCAACAGGACAGCAAGATGGCGGCCCCCAGGGCTTCATCCAGCAGTACTGACGACGAGGAAAACACTAACAGTATGAAGCCCTTACGATCCAAATGATCGGGTGTTGTATGCACATTACTTCTGCGAAGCACGGTTTGATACAACATTTCACCATCACACGCTGGAATACTTCCAGAAAAGCCTACAACGGTGGCTCCGGTTGAAGGGTGAATTTCAAGACGTGGCTGACAACTACTAACACTCTTGATGGAGTTTAAACACGTGCTACTGTAGGTTTGTCGACAAAAACCCCATTGCAAAAGTATAAAGATGTCTCACACATGAGGTAGAGAAAAGAGAAGAGACAGAAGACCCGTTCATAAGCGAGGCCATCTCATTGGCATTTATCAGCACGACTGCGAGTCCAACAAAGAAACATTAACAGCAGGTAAGCAAAAATCAAAAATGCATCCCATCACACAAAGAGTCATCAACTGAAAGGTACAACTATATGAGAAAGATATGGCAACAAAATCATTGAGATTTTTTTTTCTAAGGCCAGAAAGCCACAGAGTTGAAGGAAGACCACAGCATTCTTATGCATATCAAAGACAAAGACTGTTACTGGAGGTGCAGTATCACAATGGCTGTTGCAAAGACTAGAAGAGGATCATCTGCCAAAGGCTGCTTCCAAACCAAGAGGTGCTGAGAGTGGGCCAGCTAAAGAAGACCTTCGTTGACCTGGTGAAATCAAGTGAAGGTCTTGATGCTTCAAACTACAGGTAACTGTACCTCACACATATGCACACACACACAACCACATAGAATAGAATAGAATGCCTTTATTGTCATTATACAAGTATAATGAGATTACAAGCTTCCCCATAATGTGCACACATAAATAAACAAGGAGAGATGTGTACAATAAAACTACTATAAAAACTACAAGAATTAAGTACAAGAATTAACATAGACTGTACAATAACTAATATGAGCTACTGTCTGTAAAAAATTGCATAGACTGTGCATAGACTTGTGCAAAGCCTGGAGGTAAACAGGCACATATCAGCAGCAGGTATGACAATAAAGTGACTGGTGTGACTGACAGCATAAATAGATGGCGGTATCAAGGCATTTTCACCCACCTATTCCAATATGTGCAGTAGGCAGCTAAAGAAACAGATGGACTGTCTTGATATTATAGTGCAATTGATAATTAACAGATAACAGTAGAACAGATAGAGTGCAGATAGCAGTAACATAATGGTGCAAATGATTACAGTGATAATATAAATTAAATAATGATAATTACAGTACGCAGGGCGATGCCTGTCAGGTTGGCTGTCTTAGAACGTAGTGCAGTGTTACAGTGTTATGTACAAGCAAGTCAGTTCCTCAGTGTAGGTTGGAGTTGAGTATGGCGACTGCCCTTGGGAAGAAGCTGTCTCTAAGTCTGTTTGTTTTGGCTGGTATGGCCCTGTAGCGTCTGCCAGAGGGCAGCAGGTTGAAGAGGTGGTAGCCAGGATGTGTGTAGTCCTTGATGATGCTTCTGGCTCTGCCAAGGCACCGGGAGTTGTAGATGGTGGTCAGGGGAGGTAGGGGGCAACCGATGATCTTTTGCGCAGTGTTGGTTACCCTTTGCAGTCTTTTCCTGTCAGCTTCTGTGCAGTTTGAGTGCCACACTGACACAGCGTAGGTCAGCAGGCTCTCGATCATCGCTGTTCGGTAAAAGGTCACCAGCAGGTTGGTGTTGAGTTGCTCCTTCCTGAGCACTCTCAGGAAGTGAAGTCGCTGCTGTGCCTTTTTGACCAGTGCAGTGGTGTTAGCTGACCAGGACAGGTCGGCAGAGATGTGGACCCCTAGGAATTTGAAGGTCTCCACTCTTTCCACACTCTCGCCGTTGATGTACAGGGGGGCAGGGGCGACCTTGTTCCGTCTGAAGTCCAGGATGAGTTCCTTAGTCTTAGCGATGTTCAGTGCCAGGTTGTTGACTGCACACCACTCGCTGAGTCTAAGGACCTCATCTCTGTAGGCCGCCTCATTCCCCTCTGTGATCATCCCCACCACCGTTGTGTCATCTGCAAATTTCACAATGATGTTCTCAGGGTGGGTGGGTCTGCAGTCATGTGTGTATAGTGAGTAGAGAAGAGGGCTCAGGACGCAGCCTTGGGGCGAGCTGGTGCTGAGCGTGCGGGCGGATGAGAGGTGGGGACCCAGCTTCACGTGCTGGGGTCGGTTGATCAAGAAGTCTTTGATCCATGAGCAGGTGGAGGGTGGGAGCCCCAGGTTGGCCAACTTGGGGATGAGGATGTCCGGTATTATTGTGTTAAAGGCTGAGCTATAGTCAATGAAGAGCATCCTGACATAGCTCCCCTTTTTCTCGAGGTGGCTCAGTGCAGAGTGGAGGGCAGTGGTTATTGCATCTTCGGTGGATCTGTTTGGCCGGTATGCAAACTGATGTGGGTCGAGGGTGGGGGGGGAGACAGGCTTTGATGTGTCTCGGTACCAGTTTTTCAAAGCACTTTGTGATGACTGGGGTGAGTGCTACTGGGCGGAAGTCGTTCAAGTTGGTTGTGGGTGCCACTGTGTGTGTGTGTGTGTGTGTGCGCGCGTGTGTGTGAGGGAGACTGAGACAGGGTGACAGGTGGTGGTGTTCATGTTTTTGTTTGGTGTTGCGTGAGAGAGCAAGTGATTTAACTCTGCCTCCAATATGATGACACAGCAGGTCTCTGTGTCTTATACTGTATAGGCTTTATGAGCTACATTTGTCTGTCTGTCATTGTGTGAGCCTTTTATTGTTGAATATGCTGTAAATTATGAAGTGTTTTTATTGTGCAGTCTTTGTTCTAATTTTTAACTAAATAAAGCTAAATAATCACGTGGCAGCTGTGGCCTAGTGTTTAGAGATGGTCTTGGGATCAGAGGGTTGCAGGTTCAAATCCCTTTCCAGTAGGAAGATTGTGGGTTGGGGAGTAAACAACTAGTGCTCTCCTGCACCCTCATCCATGGCTGAAGTGCCCTTGAGCAAGGCTTCTAACCCCGCATTGCTCCAGGGACTTTAACTGAAAGCCTGTAGCTAAGTAACTGTAAGTCACTCTGGATAAGAGTGTCACCTAAGTGTAATGTAACCTTGTGTGTGTGTGCGTGCGTGTGCGTGTGTGTGTGCTCACTTCTGTATCATAGGCCACCTGTTCCACAAGTTTGCCATCTCTGAGTCGGACTGGTACCGCATCGAGCAGAGCATCGACTCCCAAGTAACGCACTGTGTGGAGGAGGAAGCAGCAGGGCCAGAGCCTGGCGGTGAAGAGCTTCTCCTGACGGACGCCCTCCTCACAGAACAACAGCGGTAACCACAGCACACACACACATGCATACACATACACACATACACATGCACACTGACACTCTCAGTCTCATTGGCAAACATAAACACAAACACACACACACTCGCACACACACGAACACTCTCATCACACACACACACACACACTACCCCACCTGACACAGTGCTTCCACTTGCTGAACGTCCTGGCCCTTTAAGCTTATGTCAAGGGAAAAATAAGCTATCCTGCACATCACCAGTATACTCTGACCAAGGGTCGCTTTAGGGCGACAAAGAAGATTGTCACGCCAGGGGTGGAGTACACCAAATGGATTGTTCTTTTGATTATTTCTGCCTTTGTTTTGTGTATAATAGTGTGACTGCAATTGTGATTGTGATGTTTTGTTCTGTGTTCATTTGTCAGGAGTTTTGTTGTGTCACAGGTACTGCAACCGGCTGGTGGAGGCCATCTTTATCCAGCTCTGTATGGCCATCTCTGGCCGGAAGAAGTCTCCTAAGGGCAGAAGTGAGAGCCGGTGGACTATGGTAGAATCCGTCAGTGCATTTTAAATAATGCATTAGTGATGGAGGACACCACCATCCAGCTGCCCGAGGTGAACACAGCGACTTTGGCACAGTGGTGAGTAGATATATGTAGTGTCACTACCGAAGTAACAAAACTTTATTATTTGGGATTTTTTTTATTAACATTGTCTTTTGTTAATATTTTCATTCAGGTACAATAAGGCGCAGGAGACAGCAGTGCTGCGGCAGGGCATTCCTTTGCCTCAGGCTCCACTGGCAGGACCAGTACAGCAAAAGTCCAGGACTATGCAGGAGGCTGTCCAGGCTGTGGATGCCGGTGAGAACCCACACATGTTTGCACTTCCGGCAAACGCAGCTGGCACAGCAAGGGTGAAGAGGAGGCTGGCATATATTGCACCAGTTCCAGGTCCATTCCCCCTTCCAGCTGGGCCTCTGGTCTGCATGCCTCAGGCACCTGCACCTCTGCCAGTCTGTCCAGAGGGTCCCACCATCTCCACACCAAGGCCCATTGCCCCATCACCCCATCAGCTCTCCTCTGCACCACTCAGCCAGCTGCCCCACAGGGTCCCACCACCTCTGCACCCGGGTTCATGGCACCCACGCCAACCACTGCCACTCCTGTGCCTTACACCACTCGGGTGCACAGGAAGAGCATATACAGGAAGAGCATACACCTCCAGCTGCTGCAGCGCAACCCCTTGCCCCTCCGCCTGCCACTCCACTCGCTGCTGGTCAGCCTACCACTGCGCCCCCACTCTCCGCAGCGCCTCAGACTGTAGGACAGACTGTCTCTGCCTCAGCAGCTCCCCAACCTGCTGCTCAGAAGGCGGGAGAGTGTTAATAGTGTAAATAATGTAAATACATTTTTATTGTTCATTTTACTTCCTGTCTGAGTCAGTTTATTTACATGTACATACATCTATGGCCTACATATATATATATATATACACACACACAAACACAGGTTATATATCATTAGTAACTGTACACATTTTCTGATATGGCATTAATTCATTGGAAGCTAAATGTCTTAAAACATAAGGAATCTGGAGCCACTCCTGAATTTTAAGAAAAAGAAGAGTCTGGAGCCACCCCTAAATTACTACAGAAATGGTAGGTATGGTAATGAATAAGAAAGTATGGTAATGAATAAGAAAGCATTTTTGCTGCAATATACCAACATACATTGCTACATTAATATTGTAAGATAGTTTAGAACATTTCCAATCAATATCAGTTCTTTCCAAGTTAGCAAAGAATCTGGAGCCACCCCTAAATTATGACAGAGATGGTAGGTATGGTAATGAATAAGAAAGTATGCTAATGAATAAGAAAGCATTCCACCATCTGGAAAGCGCTACCGCAGCATGCGGTGCCACACAAACAGACTGAGAAACAGCTTCTTTCCACAGGCCATCAGGCTACTCAACACAATGAAGAAGATTCCATGAACATGTTACTGACATCCACACACTGATGTCCATGCTGCTTTTACACTTGCACTTTACCAACTGCACCTTCACTTATTGCACCTTACATATTGCACATTTCACTTTTTTCCTTTTTCACCTACACCAGCTACCAAGAAGAGCTACCTCAAACTTTCCTTCTTGTTGGAAGCGTATATGTTTATCTGAATGTCTTATGTCTATTTATTGTGGATGTCTGTGCACACTTCGTGTGTGTGTGTGTGTGTGTGTGTGTGTGTGTGTGTGTGTGTGTGTGTGCGTGCGTGCGTGCGTGCGTGTTTCTAGTTCAAATTGCACATTTGGTGTCTGGTGAAACGCAATTTCAGTCCTCTGTGTAATTCCTGTTACATAGTGAATTGACAATAAAGTACACTTTGACTTTGACTTTGATTTTGCTGCAATATACCAACATACATTGCTACATTACTATTGTAAGATAGTTTAGAACATTTCCTATCAATATCAGTTCTTTCCAAGTTAGCAAAGTATCTGGAGCAACCCCTAAATTATGACAGGGTCAACAGCTGATTCTTGATCGTCAGAAAAGAACTCCAGGCGGATTTACACACACACACACACATCCATTTAATCATCCAGACTGATAATGATTTCATTTTGAAAGATTTGGGCAGACATGTCTGAATCACGATAATTACTCTGAAGCTCTAGTTTGACAATTTATTAAATTAATTATTCGTATTATTTTGGTATGACTATCTTAAGTTTATAGGCATTTCTGTGTTTTATTTCTTTGTTTGTTAATACATTTTAAATGGAGTAACTGTATAGAATTTCACGGAGAGGACAATAGGCTTAATCGAGTGCTGAATGTAATGCGATGTCTGAAAGGCACAGAATGGGGGGCTGATAGGCCAGCAATGAGGACCATTTATTCAGGTTTGATAAGGTCAGTGCTGGACTATGGGTGCATAGTATATAGGTCAGCGGCTGAGTCTTTGCTAAAAAAACTAGACCTGATACAGTACCAAGCCTTACGGATATGCATGGGAGCTATGAAAACCTCTCCAGTGGCAGCCATGCAGGTGGAGTTGGGGGAGATGCCTCTGTATTTACGTAGGGATCAGTTGTCATTGGCTTACTGGGCTAACCTTATGGGGCACCAGGAAGGCCACATAGGCCTACACTCATTGCAGACATGTCAGGAGAGAGGTGATGACAGAGTGAGAAGCTTTGGCTGGGTTATTGGAGGGAAAGCGAGAGAAACAGGGATCAGTGATCTAACAGTGTGTCCAACGGTACCATGGTCTACAACTCCTTTGTGGACTCTAGAGTTGCCTTCGATCGATCTTGGCCTCCTGGAGGCCAGAGAGGAGACAGAAGTAGACAGGCACTATGTTGAGTGGTATGTGCAGAATTTTATTGGGGATAGAACAATTCTATATACAGATGCATCTAAGACAGGTAAACAAGTGGGGGCCGCATTTGTTATCCCAAAGTTAAAGGTGACAGCAAGGAAAAGGTTGAGTGACAACCTGGCCGTGTACACAGCTGAACTGGTGGCTATACTGTTAGCGTTATGGGTGGAAAGCAACAGACCAAGTCCTGAGAACGTAGTAATTGCTTCAGATTCAACATCAGCACTGTACAGCATTGGGAATGTACAATCACAGTCAAGGCAAGATATTGTGATAGATATAGCTCAGATGGCAAGCAGGCTGCAGAGGTCAGGAATCAGTGTGACTGTTTTGTGGCTGCCAGCACACATTGGAGTCACAGGGAACGAACTGGCAGATCAGCATGCCAAGAAAGCTGTAGAACACCTAAGCGTAGACATGCATATTAAGTATAGTAAAGCAGAACTGAAGTGTATAGTCAAAGTCAAACTAATGCAAAAGTGGCAAGAACTGTGGGACAGTGGACAGACTGGAAGACATCTTTATAGTATGCAGAAGACAGTGGGATGGGGCAGAAGTACACACAGAAGCACGCAGGAAGAGGACATCATTTCAAGAATGAGAGTTGGTCACACAGGCCTGAACTGCACATTGTTTTTATTGAAGAAACATGCTGATGGAAAGTGCAGTGATTGTAATAGCCTTGAAACTCCTGAGCATGTAATAGAAACGTGTACTAAACATCTGTGGGAGAGACAGGAGCTAACTAGATGTCTTGAAGGAGAGGAAGTACCCCTAAAGCTAAAAGAAATACTCATAAGGCAGACAGGAGAGCCATGTTTCAGTTACTTATTTAATTTCATAAGGGAAACTGGTCTTCTGTGGAGACTTTAAGTCACCCCCCTTCCTTATTATTATTATTATTATTATTATTATTATTATTATTATTATTATTATTATTTATTTATTTATTTATTTATTTATTTTTTGCTTTTGCAGAGTAGCGTAGTTACTCCAGACCCACACTCCATTTCAGAAGGTGGCGGTAATGCACACCAACCAGTTGATTGCCAACCGCCAATAAAAGAAAAAGAAGAAGAAGAAGAAGAATAGGCTTAATCATGTATAGTTTAGGTTGGTGCTGCCACCTTGTGGGACATTTTAGAATGCATCAGAAACTCTAGCGCTGGAGTTTATTGTGGAACTATCATGACTATTAATTGTATGCACATGTAAATCAGTCGGGGAACTACACAATCTTTAGTTTATAAAAAAAAGGACAACTCGTGTTAAGCTAACAGCAAAACATGTGCCCCGAAAAATCCTGCCCAATTTTTTACCTAGGGTTAGGGTTAGGGTTAGGGTTAGGTAAAAGAAAATAACTAATATGGCAAAAAAGGCCCAGTCGCGGGGTCATCTGGGAGTAGGAGATGAGGGGGTTGGGGTTATGTTTGGGATTGGGGTTAGGTTTAAGGGTTAGGGTTAGGTTTAGGAATGGGGTTGGGGTTAGGTTTAGAAGGGGGTTAAGGTTAGGGATGGGTTGGGGGTGATTCCCGCGTCTCTGGCCATGGTGCCATATAGTGAAGGGCACTGTCCTTCCTAGATTAAGTGTTGTGTTGTGTAACTTTATTTAATGTTCAGACCTGTGGGTTGTTTTGTGTTGAGTGTAAATATCCAGTGTCTTTCCTGTTTTTGTCGTTGTTTAGTAGTCCATGAGGGGTCGTGTTTGATGATTGTGCATCTGAGTTGTCGTATGCCGTGTGTGATGAAGTGTTGGACTATAGGTAAATGTGTTTGTTTGTGTCTCGTGATATTGTATCTGTGTTGTGTTAGGCGTGTCGTTAGTTGATTGCCTGTCTCTCCAACGTATTGTATTTGGCATTGATTGCACCATATCAAATAGACTGTATTTTTTGTAGTAGGAGGCAACCTGTGGGTGATGGGGTAGATGTGTGTCTTGTCAGCATTATAGAACCACTTGATATGTGTAAATGAATCTGTTTGGTATTTGGGTTTAGGTGTGTTGTTTGTTTTGATTTTGGCATGTACTAGATAGTCCTGTAAGTTTTTGTTTCTTCTGTGTGCGGAAATGATTTTGTGGTCTGGCAGGTAATTGTTTTGTTGTAGAATGGTTTTGAAGTTATGTTTCAGTTTCCTGTTAATCAGTACATTGGGTGTGGAGTATGTTGTGATGAGTGGGATAATGTTATCAGTAGTGTGATGTGTTTGTTTTCGGAATGTTTTGAGGCAGTGTCTTAGAAATGATCGCGTGTAGTTTCTGTGTTTCAGTGCTTTGAATAGTGTTTTGGTGGCTGTGAGGAAATCAGTTTGTTGGGTACATATTCTGTGGAAACGTATGAGTTGTGATTTGACTAAACCTTTAAAAGTGTGTCTTGGGTGGAAGCTTGTCTTGTGTAAAAGTGCATGTGTGTCTGTATCTTTGAAGTAAACTTTAATGTCTAGTTTTCCCGTGTCAATGAATTTGTTGCCTTTGTAAACTGTTGTGTCTAGAAAGTTAACTGATGTGGTGTGTAGTTCTGCTTTGAGTGTGATGGATGGAGAGTGTGTGTTGAGAATGTGTGTAAAATGTGCGAAGTCTTGTTCCGTGTGTGTCCATATGCCGAATATATCGTCTAAATATCTGTAATAATGGAGTGGAGTGTTTTGACATTTAGCTAGAGCCCCCTCTTCCCAATGTGCCATGAAAATATTAGCGTAGGCAGGTGCAAATTTTTTGCCCATCGCTGTTCCCTTTGTCTGTAGGTAGTATTCCTGGTTGAACTCAAAGTCGTTGTAGTTTAAATTGATTTCTAATAGTTGTAATAATTCCTTGTCCGGTCGTGCTTTATTAGGATGTTTTAGGAAGGATTGTCTGACTGCTGAAAGTCCTTGTGGTGTCTCGATGTTTGTGTACAGGCTATTGATGTCCATAGTAAATAAATAGGCGTTGGTAGGGATTGTGATATTGTTAATGATTGTGGTGAAGTGATAGGTGTCCTTAATATAACTTGGGTGTTTTGTAGATAGGGGTGTGAGAAAATGTTCTATATACTCTGCTGTTTTGTAGGATTCGCTGTTTATATCCGAGACTATGGGACGGCCGGGAGGGATGGTGTGGGGAACAGTCCATGTAGAAGGGTCTTTGTGTATTTTAGGTAGAATATAGAATAGTCTAGGTCTTATAGGTGGGGTGCCTTGTAAGTACGTGTGTTGTTTGGTGTTGATGAATTTTTTTGTTTTCAAGTTGTCCAATATTGTTTTGATTTTGGGGACTGTATCCGGGTAGATGGGTTGGGCTAATTTTTTGTAATATTCTTGGTTGTTGAGTTGGTGATATGCTTCTGTCAGGTATTGTTGTTTGTCCATTATTACTATTTTGTTTCCTTTGTCGGCTGGTTTTATGATGATGTTGTGGTTGTTGGAAAGTTGTTTTAATGCTCTGATTTCTTCCTGTGTAACATTAGGTGTTTCAGTGTATTGTGTAGGTATTTTTGTGAAATCCTTAAAATCTTGTTTTATAAGTTGGTGTAGGTGGTCTGGTAGGTGTTGGTCTTTAGGGGTCCAATCTGATGGGAGTATGAATGGCAGTGGTGTTTTTTGTTGGTCTTCAAAGAAGAGGGATAATTTAATTCTCCGGTGGTATGTTTGAATGTCCTGGTGAAGTTGTTGTTTGTGGGTGCGTGTGTATTTCTGTGTGGGTATAAATGTGAGGCCTTTATTGAGTAGAGAGATTTGTGATGTGGTAGGTTGGAAGTGTTTTGATAGGCGTAGGATGTTGTCGGGTTCCCCGTCCCCTGATGGGTTTATGGGGTTTTCTAACCTAAAAAAGTAGTCCAGTGTTTTAGTATGTTGCGTGCCGTTTCAGGTGTCCAGTGTATGTTGTCTGCTTCGGTGTGGAATTGTTCAGTCGGTAATGGTGGGATGAATTGGTAATTTTTTTCAATGTAAGTATTTAATTCTTTAAGTGTTGTCTGTTCCGCATATGGGAGTCTGTTTGAGTAATTGATTATAGGGATGTAGATTTTGGTTCCTGGGAATTTTTCACGTAACAGTTTAAGTGTTCTTTGTATTTGTTTGATTGTAGTTTCTTTAACTTTGGTGGCTTTGTTGTTTAATCCGAAGGAGAGGACGATGCTTTGTAGGACGGTAGATGAAGTGGCCCTGTTGATCAAGGATTCTGTGTGTGTAAATGAAGCTCCCGGGTAGCTGTCTATTTGTAAGTTATGTATGTTGTGTTGGGTAATTCTTGATAGGTTGGAATCTCCAATGATGAGTTTGGGTTTGGCTATGTGGAGTGTCCAGTTCTTTTGTTTGAGTGTGGTTGTGGGGTGTCTGTTGACCTTGATAGGTGGTAGATCGTGTTGTGGTTGTGGTACATTAGGATTGTGTGGTGTGATAGTCAATGTAAGTGTAGTTTGTCTGGGTGTGTTGTGTGTTGAGAGGAGTGTAGTTGGTGTAGGCGTTTGATGTGATGTTGGGGTGTTGTTGTGTTGTGGATTTGTGTCAGGAATGGTGACTAATTGGTTGCATGTGTCCGTTTCTTGTGTATTTCGGTTTGTTCTGGGAGGAAGTGGAGATATTGGTGCAGGTGGGTTCCACTCATCCAATGTAATGAGGTTGCCAGATGGGGTATCATCCGCTTGCGGAGTAGAGGTATGTGTTGGGATGCCAAGGTGATCATCATGAATGTGTGTGCTTGTTGTGGTGTTGTCTGGTGTGTTAGCGTGTGTGGTATGTTCCTGTCTTGGGTTGGGAGAACTGTTTGACGTATCATCTGAGGGATCTACTACAAAAGGTTCTATGTAATTTTTTGCGATTTGGATGTTATGGTCCGTGAGTCTCCTGCCTTGCCTTTGTTTGGCCTTGGTGGCTGCAATTTCGAATAGCGATTCCCAATCGTCTATGTCTTCCGACAGTAGCATGGACATATGTTTGTCAAGAGTGTCACTGTAGTGATCCCTCAATACTAACAGGGTAGTGCAGGCCCAATTTTTAGCATTTCCCAAAATAAGGTCCCGGGTGCTTTCATCAGGGAGAAATGGCTTGATGAATTCAGTTAAGCGATGTGTCATATTGGTAATGGCAGGTGGTTCGACTGTTTTTTCGCCGTCCGTGATGTTGAGGAGGTGGTGCTTCAATATGATGGCGTTGTGCATCATCATAACAATGTCTCTGTCTTTAGGGCTCAGAAGGCGTGTGGGCTCTTTCTCAGTATGTAGTCTGGTTTGTTTTTGTTGGTATGTTTCACTGGATTGTTGTTTTTGATGTGTTGTGACAGGGCGTGGTTGATAGGGTGTATGAGTAGGATTTGTTCCTGAGCGTGATGGTTGCTTTTGATTTTGTGTGTTTGGGTGTACAGGGCGGTTAAATCTGTTAGGATAAGAGCGTAGAGTGGTTGGTGTGTGTCTGGGTTCTGTGTAATTTCGGTATGGTTGGGTTCTGTGATGAGTAGGTGATTGTGTGCGTTGACGGTAGGAGTTGTCAGTATGTGTTAGTGGTGTTGTAAATTGTGTATGTGTTCTGTAATGGATGGGTGGGCGTGTTCGTTTTGGGAAAGGTGCTCGTGTTCGTCTTTGGTAGGGATTCTCTGGATGTGGCGGAGTTGCTGCCACTTGTGCATATGTTCTATGGTCTGTGAAAGATCTTGTTCCATGCTCAGGATATCGTGGTCTGTTTGTGTTTTGTCTGTTGGGTGAAGAGTACTGTTGTACTGATCTCGTGTTGTTGTGGTGATGTCTTCGTCCATAGCGGACTACTGTCCAACCATCATCTGACATTGTCCTTTGGTTGTTGTGTTTAGAGGTGTGAAAAGAATTTGTCTAAGAAGTGGAGTGTGTGTAATATCGTGATGAGGTGTTGTAGTTCAAGTCTGTGTAGTGGTTGTAGTATGGCTGTATCAAAATAAGTAAAAATATTGATAATGTATAGTAATGTGATGTAGACCGTGAAGTGTTGTATGTTTATGTAATATCGTGATAGGGTGGTATAGTTCAAATCTGTATAGTAGTTGTAGTCTGGCTGTATCACAGCAAATAGAATTGAAAATGTATCAATGTGATGTAGATCGTGAAATGATGCGTGCGTGTGTGTGTAATATCGTGATAGGGTGGTGTAGTTTAGGTCTGTATAGTAGTTGTAGTATGGCTGTATCAAAGCCAATAAAATAAAATTGTATAGTCCTGTGATGTAAACTGTGGAGTGGTGTGTGTGTGTGTGTAATATCGTGATGAAATAGTGTATTTCAAATCTGTGTAGTAAATAGGTCAGTCCAATGTTTATCAGTAGATGTAATATAGTTGTATCAAAGCAAATAAAAATAAAAATGTATTATAATGAAATGTAGATAGTGAATGTCAAGTAAGCAAGCCTATTGCGACGCGTTTCGGTCCACTATTGGGACCTTCTTCAGGCAGGCTTGCAGGGTGCGCACAGAGAGAAGTGTTCCTTTCGATGTGTGGTGTGAGAGTGAGTGCCGGTCTGGGGGAGCTCCCCTTTATATAGTCTCGGCTCCTCCCCTCGAAACTGGACTCGTGGTACCGAATGGAAGGAAAATCGATGTTAATGTAGGTTTAGATGTTCGGCGAAGTTTTCTATGAGAAGGTAAGTCATGGTAAGTGGTTGATTTAATATTTGATGTAGGTTTTATATTTAATGTAAGTATATTTATAATGTTTGGGTCTTATTTAATAGTATGATGGTATTCTTAGGTTAGGTTTTTCGGCGAAATGATCTGTGGAAAGGTAAGTAGATGAAAAGTGGTCGGTTTTTGTTATCGGTTTTCTTTTAAGTCTTAGAGTTTTAGTAATTGTTTGTGTGTTGTATGTATGAAATAAAGGATTTTCTAACAATGATTTGTGTCGTGATACTTTGTGTATTTTGATGTATTGTGTCACACTTTTGCGTTTAGGTTAAGCTGTTCTTGTATTAAATGGGATTGCTCGGCGAAGTTATCTATAGTAGGATAAATCAATAGTGAGTGATTGAAAATATAAAATGTAGGTTTATTTTTAGTGTATAGGTTATGTTATTTAATGTGGTGGTATTCTTAGGATAGGTTGTTCGGCGAACTGATCTAAGGTAAGTAATGGAGATTGGTCGATGTCGTTGTAGGTTTCCTACAAATCGAAGGTAAGTAATGGTAAGTGGTTGATTTAATATTTGATGTAGGTTTTATATTTAATGTAGGTATATTTATAATGTGTGAGTCTTGTTTAATAGTATGATGGTATTCTTAGGTTAGGTTTTTCGGCGAAATGATCTCTGGAAAGGTAAGTAGATGAAAAGTGGTCGGTTTTTGTTGTCGGTTTTCTTTTAGGTCTTAGAGTTTTAGTAATTGTTTGCGTGTTGTATGTATGAAATAAAGGATTTTCTAACAATGATTTGTGTCGTGATTCTTTGTGTATTTTGATGTATTGTGTCACACTTTTGTGTTTAGGTTAAGCTGTTCTTGTATTAAATGGGATTGCTCGGCGAAGTCATCTATAGCAGGATAAATCAATAATGAGTGGTTGAAAATATAAAATGTAGGTTTATTTTTAGTATATAGGTTATGTTATTTAATGTGGTGGTATTCTTAGGATAGGTTGTTTGGCGAACTGATCTAAGGTAAGTAATGGAGATGATGTATGATGTTTTTGCAGTGTGCTTATTGCATTGACAACACTAGGTTTAGGAGGTATCTGGCCGGTTAGGTAAAAGAAAATAACTAATATGTCAAAAAAGGCCCAGTCGCGGGGTCATCTGGGAGAAGGAGATGAGGGGGTTGGGGTTATGTTTGGGATTGGGGTTAGGTTTAAGGGTTAGGGTTAGGTTTAGGAATGGGGTTGGGGTTAGGTTTAGAAGGGGGTTAGGGTTAGGGTTAGGGTTAGGGGAAATTTTCTGTAGCCACCGCCTTTTTTGGCATTTTTAAGTTGGCCTACAGCTTAGGCACGGGCCATACAACAGGTCACCTCCCCCCTGGGAGGCCCCCCATCACAGTTCACAATCCCCTGAGACGCTCCACAGGTCCTCCAGTTCACTATCCCCCCCACACTTAATTAGGGCCACAGCCCTCTCTCCCGCTAGTACACCGTACACCCACATCATCTGTTAATTAGTGTACCAATCCCCCTACCTCTGTGTCCAAGGCTGTGTGGCCGTTGGGCTGTTGGGCCTTCAAATAAGCAGCTGGACTGAGTCCGGCTGTGGGTCAAAAAATTCTTCACCTGGTAGTAAAGCTTCTGTAAAACACGCTGAGTTTAGCTTCTTTTAGCTTCTTTTAGCTTCTTTTAGCTTCTTTTAGCTTCTTGCTTCGCTTCTTTTAGCGTTTGTAGATTAGTGTCTTTTGTTCTGTAGCTTCTTTTAGCTTCTGTGCACGTGTTATCTCTTCTTTTAGTTTCCCCTTTTAGCTTCTTTGAGCTTCTCGTTTCGCTTCTTTTAGCGTCTGTAGGTTAGTGTCTTGTTCTGTGGCTTCTTTTTAGCCTCTGTGCACATATTGTTTCTTTTTTCAGTCTCTTTTTAAGCTTTTTTTAGCGTCTGTAGCCCATTGTTGCAACGTTTCGGACATCTTTTGTGTCCTTCATCAGGCATGGGCTTCAGTTTTAGCTTTCTTTAGCTTTTAGTTTAGCTTCTTTTAGCTTCTTATTCTAGGGTTAGGGTTAGGGTTAGGGTTAGGTTTATTTTATTTAACTGAAACCACAATAAAGCTAGCCTGCGTGTTAGGCACTGCCAGCATGGTGTGGCCCAGAGGAAGTGCACGGTCCTTCTCCCGACCACCCTACCATACCGTCATCCCAAACCCGGTGTCATATGTTTGTTTGTAGCCCCTTAAATCTTGTTGTTATGAGTTTATGTTAGTTGTATTTGTTGTTTGCGTGTCCAGCTTCTTGTGTTTGGTTGTCTGTTAGTTCGTGCTGTTGTGTTTTGTGATGGGACTGATTTCAAAGGTGTAGTCTGAGATGGTGATGTTTG
Source organism: Coilia nasus (assembly GCA_027475355.1). NCBI lineage: Eukaryota > Metazoa > Chordata > Actinopteri > Clupeiformes > Engraulidae > Coilia > Coilia nasus. The sequence continues at coordinate 35,208,614 of CM050204.1, forward strand.
TCCGAATGGCTCGTGTGTCAGTTGTGGTATATCTGGGTTAAGTGTTGTGGGTTGTGCTGGAAGGTCCTGTTTGTAGTGTAAAGTGTCTTGAGTTATCTTTTCGTCCATATGGGTCGTCTTAGGAAGAATTGGGTGTTCAGTATTGGTTGTCTCCTGGGGTGAACTTTCAATGTGTGTTGTGTCCAGTGTCATGAGGTCTTGGTCGATTGTTGTGTTGGTTGGTGTAGTTTGAGTCATGCTTGTGGTGGTTTTTGGTTGGGGTGTTGGGCTGTAAATAGGTGTCTGTGTAGGGGTTGTGGTAATTTCTGGTTGGGGTTGTTCATCATCATCAATTGTTTCATCCTCACCAAATGTTTTCCCATAATGGGATGATACCAGATCTTTTGCCATTGTGATGGTTTCCTCCTTTAGTCTCTTACCCCGGTGTTGTCTGGCCATATCTGTCGCCGCAGTGAATTGTGGTTCAAAGTTTGCAGGGTCTTGGTCTAACAAGTTATCCAGTTCTATGTCCAAGGTCTCTGTGTAATGTTCTTGTAGTATTTCAAGTGTAGTGTGAGCCCATTTTTTATTGTTTTCAATTAGTTTCTGTGTGATGTTGTCATTGGACAGGGCAGGTTTGATGAAGCTGGTGAGGTATTCTGTCATGCGTGCTATGGCAGGTGGTGGTTCTGTCAGTATTATGTCGTCCTCTGAGATGTTGTTGATATGGTGAAGTAGGGTAATGATCTTGTGTATTCTGTCAATGTTTTCTCTGTCTTGTGTGTCAGTTATTGATGTAAGGTTGTCCAGATAATGTTGTGTTTGTTTCTTGTGGTTTCTGGGGGTTTGTTGTTGCATGTAGGTCCGTAGATTCGGCATGTGTTGTTGGTAGGAGTAATGCTGGTGTTGTTGAAGTCCATTGTACGTTTGTGTATAGTATGGCAAATCTTGTGGGTATGGTCTGTCATATTTGTTGTATTGCATTTTGTAGTGAGGAGTTCGTGTTGGTGTTGGTTGTGTAGGATTTGTGTGATGTAAAGTAGGTGATGTGTATGTGTAATTCGGTTTTGTTTTGTATCCATGTGTAGGTGCTCTCTGATGGTATATTGTCATCTTGAATGTGTTATGGTAAGTATGTTTCAAATGCAGTGTGTGGAGTCGATGAGGTAAGTATATGTTATAAGTTGTGTGTAGTGTGTCTTATTTTCTTGTAGGTATGTGTTATGGTAAGTATGTTTAAAATGTAAGGTGTAGTGTCGATAAGGTAAGTAAATGTTATAAGTTGTGTGTAGTGTGTCTTATTTTTTTGCAGGGTTTTTTGTTTTTTTGTGTGTAAATATGTTGTTTTGTTCTGTATGATGTGTGACAATGTAAATTTGTTGCTTAGGTGATGCACAAAGCAATTGTGTTGCTTTCACCAAAGCACAAAAGCAAGCCGTTTGCGACGCGTTTCGATCCTCTGTAGGGATCTTCTTCAGGCAGGCTTGCTGTATGCGCGCAAAGAGATGTGTGCTGTTCTGTGTCCAAAGAGCGAGTGAGTGCTGCTTTGGAGGAGCTCCCTTATTTATAGGGTTGGCCCCTCCCCTCAGGTATTCTAGTCGAGAATCGGTTTCTCGATTTCGCCGAAATAGGCGGAGTGTGTGTTTGTGTGTAGGATAGAGTGGTTGCTTATGTTGAAATGGGTAATTATGTTAGTAAGAAATGTTTTTGTATGTTTAATTTCTTTCTCTATGTAAAATATGTTTTTATTGTGAGTCATAAAGAAGTTTGATTGTTTAAACGATTTTCTCCTTCCAGTCGGTTTGTTGAGGTTTGTATGTCTAATAGTCCAGGTTTGTGTGTAGATGCAATGTTGTCTGAGATGTGTTTGAATGTAGATGTTTTATTTGTTGTAGTGATCTTGTGTGTTTGGTTTATCTTTTCAGCATTGGCCAATTTCGCCGAAGTGCTGCTGTAACTGAATAAAGATGGTTTATATGTAAAAATGAATTTGTGTGTAAATATAAAGATGGTTTATGTGTAAAAATGAATTTGTGTGTAAATAAAATTGTCTTCTTTGTGTGTTTTGTGTTGTATCTTTCAAAATAAGACCAAGTTTTAATGTGTGATGACTCTTTATGTTTAGAAAAGGGGGCAAACTGCAGGGTTAAGTTTAGGATTGGGGTTAGGGTGAGGTTAGGATTAGGGGTTGCGGTTAGGGTTGAGGTTAGGTTTAGAGTTGGGGTTAGGTATGGGGGTTGGTTAGAGAGGTATCTGGCTGGTTAGGTTTATTTTATTTAACTGAAACCACAATAAAGCTAGCCTGCGTGTTAGGCACTGCCAGCATGGTGTGGCCCAGAGGAAGTGCACGGTCCTTCTCCCGACCACCCTACCATACCGTCATCCCAAACCCGGTGTCATATGTTTGTTTGTAGCCCCTTAAATCTTGTTGTTATGAGTTTATGTTAGTTGTATTTGTTGTTTGCGTGTCCAGCTTCTTGTGTTTGGTTGTCTGTTAGTTCGTGCTGTTGTGTTTTGTGATGGGACTGATTTCAAAGGTGTAGTCTGAGATGGTGATGTTTGTCCGAATGGCTCGTGTGTCAGTTGTGGTATATCTGGGTTAAGTGTTGTGGGTTGTGCTGGAAGGTCCTGTTTGTAGTGTAAAGTGTCTTGAGTTATCTTTTCGTCCATATGGGTCGTCTTAGGAAGAATTGGGTGTTCAGTATTGGTTGTCTCCTGGGGTGAACTTTCAATGTGTGTTGTGTCCAGTGTCATGAGGTCTTGGTCGATTGTTGTGTTGGTTGGTGTAGTTTGAGTCATGCTTGTGGTGGTTTTTGGTTGGGGTGTTGGGCTGTAAATAGGTGTCTGTGTAGGGGTTGTGGTACTTTCTGGTTGGGGTTGTTCATCATCATCAATTGTTTCATCATCACCAAATGTTTTCCCATAATGGGATGATACCAGATCTTTTGCCATTGTGATGGTTTCCTCCTTTAGTCTCTTACCCCGGTGTTGTCTGGCCATATCTGTCGCCGCAGTGAATTGTGGTTCAAAGTTTGCAGGGTCTTGGTCTAACAAGTTATCCAGTTCTATGTCCAAGGTCTCTGTGTAATGTTCTTGTAGTATTTCAAGTGTAGTGTGAGCCCATTTTTTATTGTTTTCAATTAGTTTCTGTGTGATGTTGTCATTGGACAGGGCAGGTTTGATGAAGCTGGTGAGGTATTCTGTCATGCGTGCTATGGCAGGTGGTGGTTCTGTCAGTATTATGTCGTCCTCTGAGATGTTGTTGATATGGTGAAGTAGGGTAATGATCTTGTGTATTCTGTCAATGTTTTCTCTGTCTTGTGTGTCAGTTATTGATGTAAGGTTGTCCAGATAATGTTGTGTTTGTTTCTTGTGGTTTCTGGGGGTTTGTTGTTGCATGTAGGTCCGTAGATTCGGCATGTGTTGTTGGTAGGAGTAATGCTGGTGTTGTTGAAGTCCATTGTACGTTTGTGTATAGTATGGCAAATCTTGTGGGTATGGTCTGTCATATTTGTTGTATTGCATTTTGTAGTGAGGAGTTCGTGTTGGTGTTGGTTGTGTAGGATTTGTGTGATGTAAAGTAGGTGATGTGTATGTGTAATTCGGTTTTGTTTTGTATCCATGTGTAGGTGCTCTCTGATGGTATATTGTCATCTTGAATGTGTTATGGTAAGTATGTTTCAAATGCAGTGTGTGGAGTCGATGAGGTAAGTATATGTTATAAGTTGTGTGTAGTGTGTCTTATTTTCTTGTAGGTATGTGTTATGGTAAGTATGTTTAAAATGTAAGGTGTAGTGTCGATAAGGTAAGTAAATGTTATAAGTTGTGTGTAGTGTGTCTTATTTTTTTGCAGGGTTTTTTGTTTTTTTGTGTGTAAATATGTTGTTTTGTTCTGTATGATGTGTGACAATGTAAATTTGTTGCTTAGGTGATGCACAAAGCAATTGTGTTGCTTTCACCAAAGCACAAAAGCAAGCCGTTTGCGACGCGTTTCGATCCTCTGTAGGGATCTTCTTCAGGCAGGCTTGCTGTATGCGCGCAAAGAGATGTGTGCTGTTCTGTGTCCAAAGAGCGAGTGAGTGCTGCTTTGGAGGAGCTCCCTTATTTATAGGGTTGGCCCCTCCCCTCAGGTATTCTAGTCGAGAATCGGTTTCTCGATTTCGCCGAAATAGGCGGAGTGTGTGTTTGTGTGTAGGATAGAGTGGTTGCTTATGTTGAAATGGGTAATTATGTTAGTAAGAAATGTTTTTGTATGTTTAATTTCTTTCTCTATGTAAAATATGTTTTTATTGTGAGTCATAAAGAAGTTTGATTGTTTAAACGATTTTCTCCTTCCAGTCGGTTTGTTGAGGTTTGTATGTCTAATAGTCCAGGTTTGTGTGTAGATGCAATGTTGTCTGAGATGTGTTTGAATGTAGATGTTTTATTTGTTGTAGTGATCTTGTGTGTTTGGTTTATCTTTTCAGCATTGGCCAATTTCGCCGAAGTGCTGCTGTAACTGAATAAAGATGGTTTATATGTAAAAATGAATTTGTGTGTAAATATAAAGATGGTTTATGTGTAAAAATGAATTTGTGTGTAAATAAAATTGTCTTCTTTGTGTGTTTTGTGTTGTATCTTTCAAAATAAGACCAAGTTTTAATGTGTGATGACTCTTTATGTTTAGAAAAGGGGGCAAACTGCAGGGTTAAGTTTAGGATTGGGGTTAGGGTGAGGTTAGGATTAGGGGTTGCGGTTGGGGTTGAGGTTAGGTTTAGAGTTGGGGTTAGGTATGGGGGTTGGTTAGAGAGGTATCTGGCTGGTTAGGTTTATTTTATTTAACTGAAACCACAATAAAGCTAGCCTGCGTGTTAGGCACTGCCAGCATGGTGTGGCCCAGAGGAAGTGCACGGTCCTTCTCCCGACCACCCTACCATACCGTCATCCCAAACCCGGTGTCATATGTTTGTTTGTAGCCCCTTAAATCTTGTTGTTATGAGTTTATGTTAGTTGTATTTGTTGTTTGCGTGTCCAGCTTCTTGTGTTTGGTTGTCTGTTAGTTCGTGCTGTTGTGTTTTGTGATGGGACTGATTTCAAAGGTGTAGTCTGAGATGGTGATGTTTGTCCGAATGGCTCGTGTGTCAGTTGTGGTATATCTGGGTTAAGTGTTGTGGGTTGTGCTGGAAGGTCCTGTTTGTAGTGTAAAGTGTCTTGAGTTATCTTTTCGTCCATATGGGTCGTCTTAGGAAGAATTGGGTGTTCAGTATTGGTTGTCTCCTGGGGTGAACTTTCAATGTGTGTTGTGTCCAGTGTCATGAGGTCTTGGTCGATTGTTGTGTTGGTTGGTGTAGTTTGAGTCATGCTTGTGGTGGTTTTTGGTTGGGGTGTTGGGCTGTAAATAGGTGTCTGTGTAGGGGTTGTGGTACTTTCTGGTTGGGGTTGTTCATCATCATCAATTGTTTCATCATCACCAAATGTTTTCCCATAATGGGATGATACCAGATCTTTTGCCATTGTGATGGTTTCCTCCTTTAGTCTCTTACCCCGGTGTTGTCTGGCCATATCTGTCGCCGCAGTGAATTGTGGTTCAAAGTTTGCAGGGTCTTGGTCTAACAAGTTATCCAGTTCTATGTCCAAGGTCTCTGTGTAATGTTCTTGTAGTATTTCAAGTGTAGTGTGAGCCCATTTTTTATTGTTTTCAATTAGTTTCTGTGTGATGTTGTCATTGGACAGGGCAGGTTTGATGAAGCTGGTGAGGTATTCTGTCATGCGTGCTATGGCAGGTGGTGGTTCTGTCAGTATTATGTCGTCCTCTGAGATGTTGTTGATATGGTGAAGTAGGGTAATGATCTTGTGTATTCTGTCAATGTTTTCTCTGTCTTGTGTGTCAGTTATTGATGTAAGGTTGTCCAGATAATGTTGTGTTTGTTTCTTGTGGTTTCTGGGGGTTTGTTGTTGCATGTAGGTCCGTAGATTCGGCATGTGTTGTTGGTAGGAGTAATGCTGGTGTTGTTGAAGTCCATTGTACGTTTGTGTATAGTATGGCAAATCTTGTGGGTATGGTCTGTCATATTTGTTGTATTGCATTTTGTAGTGAGGAGTTCGTGTTGGTGTTGGTTGTGTAGGATTTGTGTGATGTAAAGTAGGTGATGTGTATGTGTAATTCGGTTTTGTTTTGTATCCATGTGTAGGTGCTCTCTGATGGTATATTGTCATCTTGAATGTGTTATGGTAAGTATGTTTCAAATGCAGTGTGTGGAGTCGATGAGGTAAGTATATGTTATAAGTTGTGTGTAGTGTGTCTTATTTTCTTGTAGGCATGTGTTATGGTAAGTATGTTTAAAATGTAAGGTGTAGTGTCGATAAGGTAAGTAAATGTTATAAGTTGTGTGTAGTGTGTCTTATTTTTTTGCAGGGTTTTTTGTTTTTTTGTGTGTAAATATGTTGTTTTGTTCTGTATGATGTGTGACAATGTAAATTTGTTGCTTAGGTGATGCACAAAGCAATTGTGTTGCTTTCACCAAAGCACAAAAGCAAGCCGTTTGCGACGCGTTTCGATCCTCTGTAGGGATCTTCTTCAGGCAGGCTTGCTGTATGCGCGCAAAGAGATGTGTGCTGTTCTGTGTCCAAAGAGCGAGTGAGTGCTGCTTTGGAGGAGCTCCCTTATTTATAGGGTTGGCCCCTCCCCTCAGGTATTCTAGTCGAGAATCGGTTTCTCGATTTCGCCGAAATAGGCGGAGTGTGTGTTTGTGTGTAGGATAGAGTGGTTGCTTATGTTGAAATGGGTAATTATGTTAGTAAGAAATGTTTTTGTATGTTTAATTTCTTTCTCTATGTAAAATATGTTTTTATTGTGAGTCATAAAGAAGTTTGATTGTTTAAACGATTTTCTCCTTCCAGTCGGTTTGTTGAGGTTTGTATGTCTAATAGTCCAGGTTTGTGTGTAGATGCAATGTTGTCTGAGATGTGTTTGAATGTAGATGTTTTATTTGTTGTAGTGATCTTGTGTGTTTGGTTTATCTTTTCAGCATTGGCCAATTTCGCCGAAGTGCTGCTGTAACTGAATAAAGATGGTTTATATGTAAAAATGAATTTGTGTGTAAATATAAAGATGGTTTATGTGTAAAAATGAATTTGTGTGTAAATAAAATTGTCTTCTTTGTGTGTTTTGTGTTGTATCTTTCAAAATAAGACCAAGTTTTAATGTGTGATGACTCTTTATGTTTAGAAAAGGGGGCAAACTGCAGGGTTAAGTTTAGGATTGGGGTTAGGGTGAGGTTAGGATTAGGGGTTGCGGTTGGGGTTGAGGTTAGGTTTAGAGTTGGGGTTAGGTATGGGGGTTGGTTAGAGAGGTATCTGGCTGGTTAGGTTTATTTTATTTAACTGAAACCACAATAAAGCTAGCCTGCGTGTTAGGCACTGCCAGCATGGTGTGGCCCAGAGGAAGTGCACGGTCCTTCTCCCGACCACCCTACCATACCGTCATCCCAAACCCGGTGTCATATGTTTGTTTGTAGCCCCTTAAATCTTGTTGTTATGAGTTTATGTTAGTTGTATTTGTTGTTTGCGTGTCCAGCTTCTTGTGTTTGGTTGTCTGTTAGTTCGTGCTGTTGTGTTTTGTGATGGGACTGATTTCAAAGGTGTAGTCTGAGATGGTGATGTTTGTCCGAATGGCTCGTGTGTCAGTTGTGGTATATCTGGGTTAAGTGTTGTGGGTTGTGCTGGAAGGTCCTGTTTGTAGTGTAAAGTGTCTTGAGTTATCTTTTCGTCCATATGGGTCGTCTTAGGAAGAATTGGGTGTTCAGTATTGGTTGTCTCCTGGGGTGAACTTTCAATGTGTGTTGTGTCCAGTGTCATGAGGTCTTGGTCGATTGTTGTGTTGGTTGGTGTAGTTTGAGTCATGCTTGTGGTGGTTTTTGGTTGGGGTGTTGGGCTGTAAATAGGTGTCTGTGTAGGGGTTGTGGTACTTTCTGGTTGGGGTTGTTCATCATCATCAATTGTTTCATCATCACCAAATGTTTTCCCATAATGGGATGATACCAGATCTTTTGCCATTGTGATGGTTTCCTCCTTTAGTCTCTTACCCCGGTGTTGTCTGGCCATATCTGTCGCCGCAGTGAATTGTGGTTCAAAGTTTGCAGGGTCTTGGTCTAACAAGTTATCCAGTTCTATGTCCAAGGTCTCTGTGTAATGTTCTTGTAGTATTTCAAGTGTAGTGTGAGCCCATTTTTTATTGTTTTCAATTAGTTTCTGTGTGATGTTGTCATTGGACAGGGCAGGTTTGATGAAGCTGGTGAGGTATTCTGTCATGCGTGCTATGGCAGGTGGTGGTTCTGTCAGTATTATGTCGTCCTCTGAGATGTTGTTGATATGGTGAAGTAGGGTAATGATCTTGTGTATTCTGTCAATGTTTTCTCTGTCTTGTGTGTCAGTTATTGATGTAAGGTTGTCCAGATAATGTTGTGTTTGTTTCTTGTGGTTTCTGGGGGTTTGTTGTTGCATGTAGGTCCGTAGATTCGGCATGTGTTGTTGGTAGGAGTAATGCTGGTGTTGTTGAAGTCCATTGTACGTTTGTGTATAGTATGGCAAATCTTGTGGGTATGGTCTGTCATATTTGTTGTATTGCATTTTGTAGTGAGGAGTTCGTGTTGGTGTTGGTTGTGTAGGATTTGTGTGATGTAAAGTAGGTGATGTGTATGTGTAATTCGGTTTTGTTTTGTATCCATGTGTAGGTGCTCTCTGATGGTATATTGTCATCTTGAATGTGTTATGGTAAGTATGTTTCAAATGCAGTGTGTGGAGTCGATGAGGTAAGTATATGTTATAAGTTGTGTGTAGTGTGTCTTATTTTCTTGTAGGTATGTGTTATGGTAAGTATGTTTAAAATGTAAGGTGTAGTGTCGATAAGGTAAGTAAATGTTATAAGTTGTGTGTAGTGTGTCTTATTTTTTTGCAGGGTTTTTTGTTTTTTTGTGTGTAAATATGTTGTTTTGTTCTGTATGATGTGTGACAATGTAAATTTGTTGCTTAGGTGATGCACAAAGCAATTGTGTTGCTTTCACCAAAGCACAAAAGCAAGCCGTTTGCGACGCGTTTCGATCCTCTGTAGGGATCTTCTTCAGGCAGGCTTGCTGTATGCGCGCAAAGAGATGTGTGCTGTTCTGTGTCCAAAGAGCGAGTGAGTGCTGCTTTGGAGGATCTCCCTTATTTATAGGGTTGGCCCCTCCCCTCAGGTATTCTAGTCGAGAATCGGTTTCTCGATTTCGCCGAAATAGGCGGAGTGTGTGTTTGTGTGTAGGATAGAGTGGTTGCTTATGTTGAAATGGGTAATTATGTTAGTAAGAAATGTTTTTGTATGTTTAATTTCTTTCTCTATGTAAAATATGTTTTTATTGTGAGTCATAAAGAAGTTTGATTGTTTAAACGATTTTCTCCTTCCAGTCGGTTTGTTGAGGTTTGTATGTCTAATAGTCCAGGTTTGTGTGTAGATGCAATGTTGTCTGAGATGTGTTTGAATGTAGATGTTTTATTTGTTGTAGTGATCTTGTGTGTTTGGTTTATCTTTTCAGCATTGGCCAATTTCGCCGAAGTGCTGCTGTAACTGAATAAAGATGGTTTATATGTAAAAATGAATTTGTGTGTAAATATAAAGATGGTTTATGTGTAAAAATGAATTTGTGTGTAAATAAAATTGTCTTCTTTGTGTGTTTTGTGTTGTATCTTTCAAAATAAGACCAAGTTTTAATGTGTGATGACTCTTTATGTTTAGAAAAGGGGGCAAACTGCAGGGTTAAGTTTAGGATTGGGGTTAGGGTGAGGTTAGGATTAGGGGTTGCGGTTGGGGTTGAGGTTAGGTTTAGAGTTGGGGTTAGGTATGGGGGTTGGTTAGAGAGGTATCTGGCTGGTTAGGTTTATTTTATTTAACTGAAACCACAATAAAGCTAGCCTGCGTGTTAGGCACTGCCAGCATGGTGTGGCCCAGAGGAAGTGCACGGTCCTTCTCCCGACCACCCTAGGGTTAGGGTTAGGGTTAGGGTTAGGGTTAGGGTTAGGTAAAGGTAAGTAAGCCTGTCCCCACCGAGGTGGAGCTCAGGATGGGCACTGGCCATACACGGGTTCACCTCCCCCCTCACGGGAACTCTGGGCACATTCCTCCTGCGGGCACATTCATCATGTAGCTTTACCTTCCTTCACAGTTCACCTCCCCCTGAGACGCTCCGTTCGCATCAGTTCACTATCCCAATTAGGATTAGCGCTTCCAAAGTCGGGTTAGGTTAAGGTTCACCAAATTAGGGTTAATTCTTCCAATTATAGGGTTAGGGTAGTCCACTAATTGGGGTTAATCATCCAAATTGGGGTTGTAACAGTCCGCCTAGTTGGGGTTATGTTTAGGGTGTGGGTAGGTGTGGGGATTAGCAAATAGGTCCCATTTCTGCGACGCGTTTCGGACTCCTTCGTCCTCATCAGGCATGGTAGGGGCTCTTTTGGGCTTTTGTAGATGCTTAATTTAGCTTTCTTCTTAATTAGTGGGGTATATGAATGTCTAATTTAGCTTTATCTTGTTCCCAGTTTTAACTTTTGTTTTTCCTCCACAGGATTTTGGCCCAAGATGACTTCGGCAATGGTACTTCAAAGGGCTTTCTATCTATCACACCCGACAAAAAATTGTTGTTTTCAAATCCTCCTTGTGTTTGTGTAGTCATTTGTCTCTTCTTACTGTTGCTCATCTTGGCTTTAACTTCTTAGTTTTTTTCTTCATGCCTATTTTGGCCTTAGTCTTTATTCATGTTAGCTTTAGTTCAGCTTATTTTAGCTTTTTTTAGCTTTAACGTAGCTTATTTTAGCTTCCTGTGCCCATTTTGGCTTCACTTTAGTTCAAGGTTTAGCTTATTTTAGCTTATCTTCCTGCTTCTCTTAGCTTTGTTATGTAGCTTATTTTAGCTTTAAATTTCGGTCTTGAGGGTCTTTATAGTGTGATAGAGTAGCCAAAAAATTCATCTCACCAGTTTTGGTGTTCTGCCGAGTGGTGTTCTTCCTCTTGGGTGTAGCTTAGTTTAGCTTACCATATGTAGTCTTCATTCTGACAACTTTTTGTGTCTTCATCCATCTGTGGGGTATGTTGAGTCCTCGAGGCTCCAAATAGAAATGACAGCTCTGCGCTCGGTTTCTCCTTTTATACTCTCCAGTCGCATCGCCTTTTTTGTTTGAGTTTTCAAAATATGCCTCTTTTTGGGCTTCAATTCTTCTAGTATAATTTTGCTTCCCTTCTTTTTTATGGGGTTTAAAATAAACCTCTTTTAGGTTTATTATAAGTATTTTTGTACTTTTTCTTCCTTTTTTAGGGGTTCTGAGCATCTAACAAGTAAGTATATATCTTTTTGTTTATTTTGGTGTATCAATTTGTTGATCTCTGTCTTTTTTCTTTACAGGTGTTTGTTTTTCTTCCACATCCAACAGGTAAGTGTGCCATTTTGTTGTTTTGTTTGTCCCTTTTGCTAACTGTTCTTTTTCTTTGCAGGTCCAAACCGGGCAGATCTGCTGGTCACTTTGCCATCAGACGGCAGATCTGTGGAGGTCAGTCTTTCTCTCACAGAAGGCAGATCCCGTGCAGGCACTCGCAAGGTTAGGTAAAGGTAAGTAAGCCTGTCCCCACCGAGGTGGAGCTCAGGATGGGCACTGGCCATACACGGGTTCACCTCCCCCCTCACGGGAACTCTGGGCACATTCCTCCTGCGGGCACATTCATCATGTAGCTTTACCTTCCTTCACAGTTCACCTCCCCCTGAGACGCTCCGTTCGCATCAGTTCACTATCCCAATTAGGATTAGCGCTTCCAAAGTCGGGTTAGGTTAAGGTTCACCAAATTAGGGTTAATTCTTCCAATTATAGGGTTAGGGTAGTCCACTAATTGGGGTTAATCATCCAAATTGGGGTTGTAACAGTCCGCCTAGTTGGGGTTATGTTTAGGGTGTGGGTAGGTGTGGGGATTAGCAAATAGGTCCCATTTCTGCGACGCGTTTCGGACTCCTTCGTCCTCATCAGGCATGGTAGGGGCTCTTTTGGGCTTTTGTAGATGCTTAATTTAGCTTTCTTCTTAATTAGTGGGGTATATGAATGTCTAATTTAGCTTTATCTTGTTCCCAGTTTTAACTTTTGTTTTTCCTCCACAGGATTTTGGCCCAAGATGACTTCGGCAATGGTACTTCAAAGGGCTTTCTATCTATCACACCCGACAAAAAATTGTTGTTTTCAAATCCTCCTTGTGTTTGTGTAGTCATTTGTCTCTTCTTACTGTTGCTCATCTTGGCTTTAACTTCTTAGTTTTTTTCTTCATGCCTATTTTGGCCTTAGTCTTTATTCATGTTAGCTTTAGTTCAGCTTATTTTAGCTTTTTTTAGCTTTAACGTAGCTTATTTTAGCTTCCTGTGCCCATTTTGGCTTCACTTTAGTTCAAGGTTTAGCTTATTTTAGCTTATCTTCCTGCTTCTCTTAGCTTTGTTATGTAGCTTATTTTAGCTTTAAATTTCGGTCTTGAGGGTCTTTATAGTGTGATAGAGTAGCCAAAAAATTCATCTCACCAGTTTTGGTGTTCTGCCGAGTGGTGTTCTTCCTCTTGGGTGTAGCTTAGTTTAGCTTACCATATGTAGTCTTCATTCTGACAACTTTTTGTGTCTTCATCCATCTGTGGGGTATGTTGAGTCCTCGAGGCTCCAAATAGAAATGACAGCTCTGCGCTCGGTTTCTCCTTTTATACTCTCCAGTCGCATCGCCTTTTTTGTTTGAGTTTTCAAAATATGCCTCTTTTTGGGCTTCAATTCTTCTAGTATAATTTTGCTTCCCTTCTTTTTTATGGGGTTTAAAATAAACCTCTTTTAGGTTTATTATAAGTATTTTTGTACTTTTTCTTCCTTTTTTAGGGGTTCTGAGCATCTAACAAGTAAGTATATATCTTTTTGTTTATTTTGGTGTATCAATTTGTTGATCTCTGTCTTTTTTCTTTACAGGTGTTTGTTTTTCTTCCACATCCAACAGGTAAGTGTGCCATTTTGTTGTTTTGTTTGTCCCTTTTGCTAACTGTTCTTTTTCTTTGCAGGTCCAAACCGGGCAGATCTGCTGGTCACTTTGCCATCAGACGGCAGATCTGTGGAGGTCAGTCTTTCTCTCACAGAAGGCAGATCCCGTGCAGGCACTCGCAAGGTTAGGTAAAGGTAAGTAAGCCTGTCCCCACCGAGGTGGAGCTCAGGATGGGCACTGGCCATACACGGGTTCACCTCCCCCCTCACGGGAACTCTGGGCACATTCCTCCTGCGGGCACATTCATCATGTAGCTTTACCTTCCTTCACAGTTCACCTCCCCCTGAGACGCTCCGTTCGCATCAGTTCACTATCCCAATTAGGATTAGCGCTTCCAAAGTCGGGTTAGGTTAAGGTTCACCAAATTAGGGTTAATTCTTCCAATTATAGGGTTAGGGTAGTCCACTAATTGGGGTTAATCATCCAAATTGGGGTTGTAACAGTCCGCCTAGTTGGGGTTATGTTTAGGGTGTGGGTAGGTGTGGGGATTAGCAAATAGGTCCCATTTCTGCGACGCGTTTCGGACTCCTTCGTCCTCATCAGGCATGGTAGGGGCTCTTTTGGGCTTTTGTAGATGCTTAATTTAGCTTTCTTCTTAATTAGTGGGGTATATGAATGTCTAATTTAGCTTTATCTTGTTCCCAGTTTTAACTTTTGTTTTTCCTCCACAGGATTTTGGCCCAAGATGACTTCGGCAATGGTACTTCAAAGGGCTTTCTATCTATCACACCCGACAAAAAATTGTTGTTTTCAAATCCTCCTTGTGTTTGTGTAGTCATTTGTCTCTTCTTACTGTTGCTCATCTTGGCTTTAACTTCTTAGTTTTTTTCTTCATGCCTATTTTGGCCTTAGTCTTTATTCATGTTAGCTTTAGTTCAGCTTATTTTAGCTTTTTTTAGCTTTAACGTAGCTTATTTTAGCTTCCTGTGCCCATTTTGGCTTCACTTTAGTTCAAGGTTTAGCTTATTTTAGCTTATCTTCCTGCTTCTCTTAGCTTTGTTATGTAGCTTATTTTAGCTTTAAATTTCGGTCTTGAGGGTCTTTATAGTGTGATAGAGTAGCCAAAAAATTCATCTCACCAGTTTTGGTGTTCTGCCGAGTGGTGTTCTTCCTCTTGGGTGTAGCTTAGTTTAGCTTACCATATGTAGTCTTCATTCTGACAACTTTTTGTGTCTTCATCCATCTGTGGGGTATGTTGAGTCCTCGAGGCTCCAAATAGAAATGACAGCTCTGCGCTCGGTTTCTCCTTTTATACTCTCCAGTCGCATCGCCTTTTTTGTTTGAGTTTTCAAAATATGCCTCTTTTTGGGCTTCAATTCTTCTAGTATAATTTTGCTTCCCTTCTTTTTTATGGGGTTTAAAATAAACCTCTTTTAGGTTTATTATAAGTATTTTTGTACTTTTTCTTCCTTTTTTAGGGGTTCTGAGCATCTAACAAGTAAGTATATATCTTTTTGTTTATTTTGGTGTATCAATTTGTTGATCTCTGTCTTTTTTCTTTACAGGTGTTTGTTTTTCTTCCACATCCAACAGGTAAGTGTGCCATTTTGTTGTTTTGTTTGTCCCTTTTGCTAACTGTTCTTTTTCTTTGCAGGTCCAAACCGGGCAGATCTGCTGGTCACTTTGCCATCAGACGGCAGATCTGTGGAGGTCAGTCTTTCTCTCACAGAAGGCAGATCCCGTGCAGGCACTCGCAAGGTTAGGTAAAGGTAAGTAAGCCTGTCCCCACCGAGGTGGAGCTCAGGATGGGCACTGGCCATACACGGGTTCACCTCCCCCCTCACGGGAACTCTGGGCACATTCCTCCTGCGGGCACATTCATCATGTAGCTTTACCTTCCTTCACAGTTCACCTCCCCCTGAGACGCTCCGTTCGCATCAGTTCACTATCCCAATTAGGATTAGCGCTTCCAAAGTCGGGTTAGGTTAAGGTTCACCAAATTAGGGTTAATTCTTCCAATTATAGGGTTAGGGTAGTCCACTAATTGGGGTTAATCATCCAAATTGGGGTTGTAACAGTCCGCCTAGTTGGGGTTATGTTTAGGGTGTGGGTAGGTGTGGGGATTAGCAAATAGGTCCCATTTCTGCGACGCGTTTCGGACTCCTTCGTCCTCTAGGGTTAGGGTTAGGGTTAGGTTTAGAGAAAAGATTGGTAGGGCCTTAGCATGCCAGAATTAGCATGCATAGCCCTACCAAAAGGCACGGTCCATCCCTCTACCATCGCCCATCACCATAAAAAATTGTCCCTCTTCCTATGTTCCCATCCCGAAAAAATGTGTGTAGTGTAAGGTAAGTATAATTGTTTGGTTTGTGTTGCTAAAGTTCAGTGTTTTGTGTTGCAAGCCGAAACTTGGTGGGTTTTCAAAAAATTAGCCATTACATAGCTTAGCTTGTATGCCCATATCGCGACGCGTTTCGAGCCCTTGTGGCTCTTCTTCAGGCGTGGGCTGTAATGGATGTGAGCCTCAGTGTGCTGTCCCCTTTTATAGTCCAGCCCCGTCTCTCGAAATCGATATTGGGATCCACAAGGTCGAGCCAACTGGTTTTCTCGAAAGTAATGTATGTTTTATTGTGAGTCCAAGTAGGTTTTCTCAACTGTTGATTTATTTTATGTTTAAAATTATGTCTGTCTTGTATTGAGTCCAAATAGGTTTTCTCAATTGTTAGTTTGTGTATGTTTAAGATTATGTGTTTGTCTTATGTTGAGTCCCAGTAGGTTTTCTCAAATATTATTTAGTCTTATGTTCTTAGATGTACTTTTTAGGACAATACTCCTTGTAAATGTGTCTGTGTCAGTGTATATGCACCCCATAGGAGAGTCCTTTCTAGGTTTTCACTCCTTTTCTTTCAGTCAGTGTAAATGATATCAGTATATGTCAGGTTTAGTCGAGCTCAAAGGTTTTCTCGATTTTCTTTCCAGGATTGTGTAGGTAGTATTATCCTAAATTTCCATCATGTTTGTGTTAGTATCTGTAGTTTAGTATGTAGTAGGTTAATGTTGTAATTCCTTCAGGTAAGTATATAGTGTCTTTCTTTCAGGTTCTGTATGTTCTCCAGGTAAGTATATGTTCTTGTTGTTGTGTCCTTGTTCCAGGTTTGAGTGTTTTCGAGGTAAGTATATGTTATTCCAGTATGTATGTCTGTGAATAAAGTATTTTAATTAAATCCTCGTTTTGTGGTTTGTGTTTTCTTGTTCCTTGGGTCCCATGAGAGGTCGAGGGGGTTATGGTTAGGTTTTAGTTTAGGTTTAGGTTTCCAAATTAAGTCTTGATAGGGGTTAGCGAGTTGTCTTAGGCTGAGGCTGTAAGGGATTTAGTGGGTTTAGCATAGGAGGGCTAGTTTTCTCCAGGTAAGTATAGGTATCAGGGTCGAGGTTAGGGAGGAAAACTGGCAGGTTAGGTTTAGAGAAAAGATTGGTAGGGCCTTAGCATGCCAGAATTAGCATGCATAGCCCTACCAAAAGGCACGGTCCATCCCTCTACCATCGCCCATCACCATAAAAAATTGTCCCTCTTCCTATGTTCCCATCCCGAAAAAATGTGTGTAGTGTAAGGTAAGTATAATTGTTTGGTTTGTGTTGCTAAAGTTCAGTGTTTTGTGTTGCAAGCCGAAACTTGGTGGGTTTTCAAAAAATTAGCCATTACATAGCTTAGCTTGTATGCCCATATCGCGACGCGTTTCGAGCCCTTGTGGCTCTTCTTCAGGCGTGGGCTGTAATGGATGTGAGCCTCAGTGTGCTGTCCCCTTTTATAGTCCAGCCCCGTCTCTCGAAATCGATATTGGGATCCACAAGGTCGAGCCAACTGGTTTTCTCGAAAGTAATGTATGTTTTATTGTGAGTCCAAGTAGGTTTTCTCAACTGTTGATTTATTTTATGTTTAAAATTATGTCTGTCTTGTATTGAGTCCAAATAGGTTTTCTCAATTGTTAGTTTGTGTATGTTTAAGATTATGTGTTTGTCTTATGTTGAGTCCCAGTAGGTTTTCTCAAATATTATTTAGTCTTATGTTCTTAGATGTACTTTTTAGGACAATACTCCTTGTAAATGTGTCTGTGTCAGTGTATATGCACCCCATAGGAGAGTCCTTTCTAGGTTTTCACTCCTTTTCTTTCAGTCAGTGTAAATGATATCAGTATATGTCAGGTTTAGTCGAGCTCAAAGGTTTTCTCGATTTTCTTTCCAGGATTGTGTAGGTAGTATTATCCTAAATTTCCATCATGTTTGTGTTAGTATCTGTAGTTTAGTATGTAGTAGGTTAATGTTGTAATTCCTTCAGGTAAGTATATAGTGTCTTTCTTTCAGGTTCTGTATGTTCTCCAGGTAAGTATATGTTCTTGTTGTTGTGTCCTTGTTCCAGGTTTGAGTGTTTTCGAGGTAAGTATATGTTATTCCAGTATGTATGTCTGTGAATAAAGTATTTTAATTAAATCCTCGTTTTGTGGTTTGTGTTTTCTTGTTCCTTGGGTCCCATGAGAGGTCGAGGGGGTTATGGTTAGGTTTTAGTTTAGGTTTAGGTTTCCAAATTAAGTCTTGATAGGGGTTAGCGAGTTGTCTTAGGCTGAGGCTGTAAGGGATTTAGTGGGTTTAGCATAGGAGGGCTAGTTTTCTCCAGGTAAGTATAGGTATCAGGGTCGAGGTTAGGGAGGAAAACTGGCAGGTTAGGTTTAGAGAAAAGATTGGTAGGGCCTTAGCATGCCAGAATTAGCATGCATAGCCCTACCAAAAGGCACGGTCCATCCCTCTACCATCGCCCATCACCATAAAAAATTGTCCCTCTTCCTATGTTCCCATCCCGAAAAAATGTGTGTAGTGTAAGGTAAGTATAATTGTTTGGTTTGTGTTGCTAAAGTTCAGTGTTTTGTGTTGCAAGCCGAAACTTGGTGGGTTTTCAAAAAATTAGCCATTACATAGCTTAGCTTGTATGCCCATATCGCGACGCGTTTCGAGCCCTTGTGGCTCTTCTTCAGGCGTGGGCTGTAATGGATGTGAGCCTCAGTGTGCTGTCCCCTTTTATAGTCCAGCCCCGTCTCTCGAAATCGATATTGGGATCCACAAGGTCGAGCCAACTGGTTTTCTCGAAAGTAATGTATGTTTTATTGTGAGTCCAAGTAGGTTTTCTCAACTGTTGATTTATTTCATGTTTAAAATTATGTCTGTCTTGTATTGAGTCCAAATAGGTTTTCTCAATTGTTAGTTTGTGTATGTTTAAGATTATGTGTTTGTCTTATGTTGAGTCCCAGTAGGTTTTCTCAAATATTATTTAGTCTTATGTTCTTAGATGTACTTTTTAGGACAATACTCCTTGTAAATGTGTCTGTGTCAGTGTATATGCACCCCATAGGAGAGTCCTTTCTAGGTTTTCACTCCTTTTCTTTCAGTCAGTGTAAATGATATCAGTATATGTCAGGTTTAGTCGAGCTCAAAGGTTTTCTCGATTTTCTTTCCAGGATTGTGTAGGTAGTATTATCCTAAATTTCCATCATGTTTGTGTTAGTATCTGTAGTTTAGTATGTAGTAGGTTAATGTTGTAATTCCTTCAGGTAAGTATATAGTGTCTTTCTTTCAGGTTCTGTATGTTCTCCAGGTAAGTATATGTTCTTGTTGTTGTGTCCTTGTTCCAGGTTTGAGTGTTTTCGAGGTAAGTATATGTTATTCCAGTATGTATGTCTGTGAATAAAGTATTTTAATTAAATCCTCGTTTTGTGGTTTGTGTTTTCTTGTTCCTTGGGTCCCATGAGAGGTCGAGGGGGTTATGGTTAGGTTTTAGTTTAGGTTTAGGTTTCCAAATTAAGTCTTGATAGGGGTTAGCGAGTTGTCTTAGGCTGAGGCTGTAAGGGATTTAGTGGGTTTAGCATAGGAGGGCTAGTTTTCTCCAGGTAAGTATAGGTATCAGGGTCGAGGTTAGGGAGGAAAACTGGCAGGTTAGGTTTAGAGAAAAGATTGGTAGGGCCTTAGCATGCCAGAATTAGCATGCATAGCCCTACCAAAAGGCACGGTCCATCCCTCTACCATCGCCCATCACCATAAAAAATTGTCCCTCTTCCTATGTTCCCATCCCGAAAAAATGTGTGTAGTGTAAGGTAAGTATAATTGTTTGGTTTGTGTTGCTAAAGTTCAGTGTTTTGTGTTGCAAGCCGAAACTTGGTGGGTTTTCAAAAAATTAGCCATTACATAGCTTAGCTTGTATGCCCATATCGCGACGCGTTTCGAGCCCTTGTGGCTCTTCTTCAGGCGTGGGCTGTAATGGATGTGAGCCTCAGTGTGCTGTCCCCTTTTATAGTCCAGCCCCGTCTCTCGAAATCGATATTGGGATCCACAAGGTCGAGCCAACTGGTTTTCTCGAAAGTAATGTATGTTTTATTGTGAGTCCAAGTAGGTTTTCTCAACTGTTGATTTATTTCATGTTTAAAATTATGTCTGTCTTGTATTGAGTCCAAATAGGTTTTCTCAATTGTTAGTTTGTGTATGTTTAAGATTATGTGTTTGTCTTATGTTGAGTCCCAGTAGGTTTTCTCAAATATTATTTAGTCTTATGTTCTTAGATGTACTTTTTAGGACAATACTCCTTGTAAATGTGTCTGTGTCAGTGTATATGCACCCCATAGGAGAGTCCTTTCTAGGTTTTCACTCCTTTTCTTTCAGTCAGTGTAAATGATATCAGTATATGTCAGGTTTAGTCGAGCTCAAAGGTTTTCTCGATTTTCTTTCCAGGATTGTGTAGGTAGTATTATCCTAAATTTCCATCATGTTTGTGTTAGTATCTGTAGTTTAGTATGTAGTAGGTTAATGTTGTAATTCCTTCAGGTAAGTATATAGTGTCTTTCTTTCAGGTTCTGTATGTTCTCCAGGTAAGTATATGTTCTTGTTGTTGTGTCCTTGTTCCAGGTTTGAGTGTTTTCGAGGTAAGTATATGTTATTCCAGTATGTATGTCTGTGAATAAAGTATTTTAATTAAATCCTCGTTTTGTGGTTTGTGTTTTCTTGTTCCTTGGGTCCCATGAGAGGTCGAGGGGGTTATGGTTAGGTTTTAGTTTAGGTTTAGGTTTCCAAATTAAGTCTTGATAGGGGTTAGCGAGTTGTCTTAGGCTGAGGCTGTAAGGGATTTAGTGGGTTTAGCATAGGAGGGCTAGTTTTCTCCAGGTAAGTATAGGTATCAGGGTCGAGGTTAGGGAGGAAAACTGGCAGGTTAGGTTTAGAGAAAAGATTGGTAGGGCCTTAGCATGCCAGAATTAGCATGCATAGCCCTACCAAAAGGCACGGTCCATCCCTCTACCATCGCCCATCACCATAAAAAATTGTCCCTCTTCCTATGTTCCCATCCCGAAAAAATGTGTGTAGTGTAAGGTAAGTATAATTGTTTGGTTTGTGTTGCTAAAGTTCAGTGTTTTGTGTTGCAAGCCGAAACTTGGTGGGTTTTCAAAAAATTAGCCATTACATAGCTTAGCTTGTATGCCCATATCGCGACGCGTTTCGAGCCCTTGTGGCTCTTCTTCAGGCGTGGGCTGTAATGGATGTGAGCCTCAGTGTGCTGTCCCCTTTTATAGTCCAGCCCCGTCTCTCGAAATCGATATTGGGATCCACAAGGTCGAGCCAACTGGTTTTCTCGAAAGTAATGTATGTTTTATTGTGAGTCCAAGTAGGTTTTCTCAACTGTTGATTTATTTCATGTTTAAAATTATGTCTGTCTTGTATTGAGTCCAAATAGGTTTTCTCAATTGTTAGTTTGTGTATGTTTAAGATTATGTGTTTGTCTTATGTTGAGTCCCAGTAGGTTTTCTCAAATATTATTTAGTCTTATGTTCTTAGATGTACTTTTTAGGACAATACTCCTTGTAAATGTGTCTGTGTCAGTGTATATGCACCCCATAGGAGAGTCCTTTCTAGGTTTTCACTCCTTTTCTTTCAGTCAGTGTAAATGATATCAGTATATGTCAGGTTTAGTCGAGCTCAAAGGTTTTCTCGATTTTCTTTCCAGGATTGTGTAGGTAGTATTATCCTAAATTTCCATCATGTTTGTGTTAGTATCTGTAGTTTAGTATGTAGTAGGTTAATGTTGTAATTCCTTCAGGTAAGTATATAGTGTCTTTCTTTCAGGTTCTGTATGTTCTCCAGGTAAGTATATGTTCTTGTTGTTGTGTCCTTGTTCCAGGTTTGAGTGTTTTCGAGGTAAGTATATGTTATTCCAGTATGTATGTCTGTGAATAAAGTATTTTAATTAAATCCTCGTTTTGTGGTTTGTGTTTTCTTGTTCCTTGGGTCCCATGAGAGGTCGAGGGGGTTATGGTTAGGTTTTAGTTTAGGTTTAGGTTTCCAAATTAAGTCTTGATAGGGGTTAGCGAGTTGTCTTAGGCTGAGGCTGTAAGGGATTTAGTGGGTTTAGCATAGGAGGGCTAGTTTTCTCCAGGTAAGTATAGGTATCAGGGTCGAGGTTAGGGAGGAAAACTGGCAGGTTAGGTTTAGAGAAAAGATTGGTAGGGCCTTAGCATGCCAGAATTAGCATGCATAGCCCTACCAAAAGGCACGGTCCATCCCTCTACCATCGCCCATCACCATAAAAAATTGTCCCTCTTCCTATGTTCCCATCCCGAAAAAATGTGTGTAGTGTAAGGTAAGTATAATTGTTTGGTTTGTGTTGCTAAAGTTCAGTGTTTTGTGTTGCAAGCCGAAACTTGGTGGGTTTTCAAAAAATTAGCCATTACATAGCTTAGCTTGTATGCCCATATCGCGACGCGTTTCGAGCCCTTGTGGCTCTTCTTCAGGCGTGGGCTGTAATGGATGTGAGCCTCAGTGTGCTGTCCCCTTTTATAGTCCAGCCCCGTCTCTCGAAATCGATATTGGGATCCACAAGGTCGAGCCAACTGGTTTTCTCGAAAGTAATGTATGTTTTATTGTGAGTCCAAGTAGGTTTTCTCAACTGTTGATTTATTTCATGTTTAAAATTATGTCTGTCTTGTATTGAGTCCAAATAGGTTTTCTCAATTGTTAGTTTGTGTATGTTTAAGATTATGTGTTTGTCTTATGTTGAGTCCCAGTAGGTTTTCTCAAATATTATTTAGTCTTATGTTCTTAGATGTACTTTTTAGGACAATACTCCTTGTAAATGTGTCTGTGTCAGTGTATATGCACCCCATAGGAGAGTCCTTTCTAGGTTTTCACTCCTTTTCTTTCAGTCAGTGTAAATGATATCAGTATATGTCAGGTTTAGTCGAGCTCAAAGGTTTTCTCGATTTTCTTTCCAGGATTGTGTAGGTAGTATTATCCTAAATTTCCATCATGTTTGTGTTAGTATCTGTAGTTTAGTATGTAGTAGGTTAATGTTGTAATTCCTTCAGGTAAGTATATAGTGTCTTTCTTTCAGGTTCTGTATGTTCTCCAGGTAAGTATATGTTCTTGTTGTTGTGTCCTTGTTCCAGGTTTGAGTGTTTTCGAGGTAAGTATATGTTATTCCAGTATGTATGTCTGTGAATAAAGTATTTTAATTAAATCCTCGTTTTGTGGTTTGTGTTTTCTTGTTCCTTGGGTCCCATGAGAGGTCGAGGGGGTTATGGTTAGGTTTTAGTTTAGGTTTAGGTTTCCAAATTAAGTCTTGATAGGGGTTAGCGAGTTGTCTTAGGCTGAGGCTGTAAGGGATTTAGTGGGTTTAGCATAGGAGGGCTAGTTTTCTCCAGGTAAGTATAGGTATCAGGGTCGAGGTTAGGGAGGAAAACTGGCAGGTTAGGTTTAGAGAAAAGATTGGTAGGGCCTTAGCATGCCAGAATTAGCATGCATAGCCCTACCAAAAGGCACGGTCCATCCCTCTACCATCGCCCATCACCATAAAAAATTGTCCCTCTTCCTATGTTCCCATCCCGAAAAAATGTGTGTAGTGTAAGGTAAGTATAATTGTTTGGTTTGTGTTGCTAAAGTTCAGTGTTTTGTGTTGCAAGCCGAAACTTGGTGGGTTTTCAAAAAATTAGCCATTACATAGCTTAGCTTGTATGCCCATATCGCGACGCGTTTCGAGCCCTTGTGGCTCTTCTTCAGGCGTGGGCTGTAATGGATGTGAGCCTCAGTGTGCTGTCCCCTTTTATAGTCCAGCCCCGTCTCTCGAAATCGATATTGGGATCCACAAGGTCGAGCCAACTGGTTTTCTCGAAAGTAATGTATGTTTTATTGTGAGTCCAAGTAGGTTTTCTCAACTGTTGATTTATTTTATGTTTAAAATTATGTCTGTCTTGTATTGAGTCCAAATAGGTTTTCTCAATTGTTAGTTTGTGTATGTTTAAGATTATGTGTTTGTCTTATGTTGAGTCCCAGTAGGTTTTCTCAAATATTATTTAGTCTTATGTTCTTAGATGTACTTTTTAGGACAATACTCCTTGTAAATGTGTCTGTGTCAGTGTATATGCACCCCATAGGAGAGTCCTTTCTAGGTTTTCACTCCTTTTCTTTCAGTCAGTGTAAATGATATCAGTATATGTCAGGTTTAGTCGAGCTCAAAGGTTTTCTCGATTTTCTTTCCAGGATTGTGTAGGTAGTATTATCTTAAATTTCCATCATGTTTGTGTTAGTATCTGTAGTTTAGTATGTAGTAGGTTAATGTTGTAATTCCTTCAGGTAAGTATATAGTGTCTTTCTTTCAGGTTCTGTATGTTCTCCAGGTAAGTATATGTTCTTGTTGTTGTGTCCTTGTTCCAGGTTTGAGTGTTTTCGAGGTAAGTATATGTTATTCCAGTATGTATGTCTGTGAATAAAGTATTTTAATTAAATCCTCGTTTTGTGGTTTGTGTTTTCTTGTTCCTTGGGTCCCATGAGAGGTCGAGGGGGTTATGGTTAGGTTTTAGTTTAGGTTTAGGTTTCCAGGGTTAGGGTTAGGGTTAGGGTTAGGGTTAGGGTTAGGGTTAGGTAAGTATATTTCCGGGCCCCCCAACAGTTGCAGGGGCGACCACGTTATGCACTGGCCATGCCCACGGCCAAGTCCCCCCGGCCCCCCACACCGTACACCCACACACTCTGTTTCCCTCTACTCACCCTTCATCTCCTTTCAGGCCAAATAAGTAGCTGGGCAATCCCAGCTATGGTTCAAAAAATTAGGCATAGATTACCTTTGACTCACAATAACTCAAATTGAGTGTAATTAAACATGGCTAGCATAATTTTTAGGTCCAATTGTTAGAGTTAGCTAGCATTTGTAGAGTGTCGATACTCTACAGCCCCTCGTTGCAACGTTTCGAGCGGAATGGCTCTTCATCAGGCTGGGGCTTACTGTAGTGAGTCAGGATGCAGAATGGCCAGGAGAGCCCTGTGTTCGCCCTTTTATACTGTGCCAGCCACATCGGTTAAAATGATCCTTTTTTCTTTTTCAGGTTTTTTCTTTTTCAGGTTTGCGGATCCTCCCAAGGTAAGTATAGGTAGCATAGACTATAGCTTAATTTAGGCCAAATTAACTTAATTAGTCGAGGGTAGATAGGGCCTGTATGGGCTCCTAAATCGACTAAGCGAACAGCTAGAATAAGCTGTAATTTAGATAAGGCCAATTAGAGCATCACTTGGTGGTTAGCTTGCATTAGCTGACTCCCATCCAAGGTAAGTATTAGGGCCAAATTATCTTAGATAGCCGAAGACAGATAGGGCCTGTATGGGCGCCTAAATCGACTAGACAGAAAGCTAGGATTAGCTGTAGTTTAGATAAGGCCAATTAGAGTATCACTTGGGGTTAGCTTAGATTAGCTGATGTAGATTTTCGTGGCGGTTAAGGTTAGAGTAGATGGTAGGGCTAGGTGTTAAATGGCGTGTAGGCTAGGTGTTAAATGGGGTTTAGATGAGGTTTAGAGCTAGGTTTAGGCATGGAGGGCAGGGACCCAAGGCCCAGGCGGCACGGGCGTGTAAGGTAAGTATATTTCCGGGCCCCCCAACAGTTGCAGGGGCGACCACGTTATGCACTGGCCATGCCCACGGCCAAGTCCCCCCGGCCCCCCACACCGTACACCCACACACTCTGTTTCCCTCTACTCACCCTTCATCTCCTTTCAGGCCAAATAAGTAGCTGGGCAATCCCAGCTATGGTTCAAAAAATTAGGCATAGATTACCTTTGACTCACAATAACTCAAATTGAGTGTAATTAAACATGGCTAGCATAATTTTTAGGTCCAATTGTTAGAGTTAGCTAGCATTTGTAGAGTGTCGATACTCTACAGCCCCTCGTTGCAACGTTTCGAGCGGAATGGCTCTTCATCAGGCTGGGGCTTACTGTAGTGAGTCAGGATGCAGAATGGCCAGGAGAGCCCTGTGTTCGCCCTTTTATACTGTGCCAGCCACATCGGTTAAAATGATCCTTTTTTCTTTTTCAGGTTTTTTCTTTTTCAGGTTTGCGGATCCTCCCAAGGTAAGTATAGGTAGCATAGACTATAGCTTAATTTAGGCCAAATTAACTTAATTAGTCGAGGGTAGATAGGGCCTGTATGGGCTCCTAAATCGACTAAGCGAACAGCTAGAATAAGCTGTAATTTAGATAAGGCCAATTAGAGCATCACTTGGTGGTTAGCTTGCATTAGCTGACTCCCATCCAAGGTAAGTATTAGGGCCAAATTATCTTAGATAGCCGAAGACAGATAGGGCCTGTATGGGCGCCTAAATCGACTAGACAGAAAGCTAGGATTAGCTGTAGTTTAGATAAGGCCAATTAGAGTATCACTTGGGGTTAGCTTAGATTAGCTGATGTAGATTTTCGTGGCGGTTAAGGTTAGAGTAGATGGTAGGGCTAGGTGTTAAATGGCGTGTAGGCTAGGTGTTAAATGGGGTTTAGATGAGGTTTAGAGCTAGGTTTAGGCATGGAGGGCAGGGACCCAAGGCCCAGGCGGCACGGGCGTGTAAGGTAAGTATATTTCCGGGCCCCCCAACAGTTGCAGGGGCGACCACGTTATGCACTGGCCATGCCCACGGCCAAGTCCCCCCGGCCCCCCACACCGTACACCCACACACTCTGTTTCCCTCTACTCACCCTTCATCTCCTTTCAGGCCAAATAAGTAGCTGGGCAATCCCAGCTATGGTTCAAAAAATTAGGCATAGATTACCTTTGACTCACAATAACTCAAATTGAGTGTAATTAAACATGGCTAGCATAATTTTTAGGTCCAATTGTTAGAGTTAGCTAGCATTTGTAGAGTGTCGATACTCTACAGCCCCTCGTTGCAACGTTTCGAGCGGAATGGCTCTTCATCAGGCTGGGGCTTACTGTAGTGAGTCAGGATGCAGAATGGCCAGGAGAGCCCTGTGTTCGCCCTTTTATACTGTGCCAGCCACATCGGTTAAAATGATCCTTTTTTCTTTTTCAGGTTTTTTCTTTTTCAGGTTTGCGGATCCTCCCAAGGTAAGTATAGGTAGCATAGACTATAGCTTAATTTAGGCCAAATTAACTTAATTAGTCGAGGGTAGATAGGGCCTGTATGGGCTCCTAAATCGACTAAGCGAACAGCTAGAATAAGCTGTAATTTAGATAAGGCCAATTAGAGCATCACTTGGTGGTTAGCTTGCATTAGCTGACTCCCATCCAAGGTAAGTATTAGGGCCAAATTATCTTAGATAGCCGAAGACAGATAGGGCCTGTATGGGCGCCTAAATCGACTAGACAGAAAGCTAGGATTAGCTGTAGTTTAGATAAGGCCAATTAGAGTATCACTTGGGGTTAGCTTAGATTAGCTGATGTAGATTTTCGTGGCGGTTAAGGTTAGAGTAGATGGTAGGGCTAGGTGTTAAATGGCGTGTAGGCTAGGTGTTAAATGGGGTTTAGATGAGGTTTAGAGCTAGGTTTAGGCATGGAGGGCAGGGACCCAAGGCCCAGGCGGCACGGGCGTGTAAGGTAAGTATATTTCCGGGCCCCCCAACAGTTGCAGGGGCGACCACGTTATGCACTGGCCATGCCCACGGCCAAGTCCCCCCGGCCCCCCACACCGTACACCCACACACTCTGTTTCCCTCTACTCACCCTTCATCTCCTTTCAGGCCAAATAAGTAGCTGGGCAATCCCAGCTATGGTTCAAAAAATTAGGCATAGATTACCTTTGACTCACAATAACTCAAATTGAGTGTAATTAAACATGGCTAGCATAATTTTTAGGTCCAATTGTTAGAGTTAGCTAGCATTTGTAGAGTGTCGATACTCTACAGCCCCTCGTTGCAACGTTTCGAGCGGAATGGCTCTTCATCAGGCTGGGGCTTACTGTAGTGAGTCAGGATGCAGAATGGCCAGGAGAGCCCTGTGTTCGCCCTTTTATACTGTGCCAGCCACATCGGTTAAAATGATCCTTTTTTCTTTTTCAGGTTTTTTCTTTTTCAGGTTTGCGGATCCTCCCAAGGTAAGTATAGGTAGCATAGACTATAGCTTAATTTAGGCCAAATTAACTTAATTAGTCGAGGGTAGATAGGGCCTGTATGGGCTCCTAAATCGACTAAGCGAACAGCTAGAATAAGCTGTAATTTAGATAAGGCCAATTAGAGCATCACTTGGTGGTTAGCTTGCATTAGCTGACTCCCATCCAAGGTAAGTATTAGGGCCAAATTATCTTAGATAGCCGAAGACAGATAGGGCCTGTATGGGCGCCTAAATCGACTAGACAGAAAGCTAGGATTAGCTGTAGTTTAGATAAGGCCAATTAGAGTATCACTTGGGGTTAGCTTAGATTAGCTGATGTAGATTTTCGTGGCGGTTAAGGTTAGAGTAGATGGTAGGGCTAGGTGTTAAATGGCGTGTAGGCTAGGTGTTAAATGGGGTTTAGATGAGGTTTAGAGCTAGGTTTAGGCATGGAGGGCAGGGACCCAAGGCCCAGGCGGCACGGGCGTGTAAGGTAAGTATATTTCCGGGCCCCCCAACAGTTGCAGGGGCGACCACGTTATGCACTGGCCATGCCCACGGCCAAGTCCCCCCGGCCCCCCACACCGTACACCCACACACTCTGTTTCCCTCTACTCACCCTTCATCTCCTTTCAGGCCAAATAAGTAGCTGGGCAATCCCAGCTATGGTTCAAAAAATTAGGCATAGATTACCTTTGACTCACAATAACTCAAATTGAGTGTAATTAAACATGGCTAGCATAATTTTTAGGTCCAATTGTTAGAGTTAGCTAGCATTTGTAGAGTGTCGATACTCTACAGCCCCTCGTTGCAACGTTTCGAGCGGAATGGCTCTTCATCAGGCTGGGGCTTACTGTAGTGAGTCAGGATGCAGAATGGCCAGGAGAGCCCTGTGTTCGCCCTTTTATACTGTGCCAGCCACATCGGTTAAAATGATCCTTTTTTCTTTTTCAGGTTTTTTCTTTTTCAGGTTTGCGGATCCTCCCAAGGTAAGTATAGGTAGCATAGACTATAGCTTAATTTAGGCCAAATTAACTTAATTAGTCGAGGGTAGATAGGGCCTGTATGGGCTCCTAAATCGACTAAGCGAACAGCTAGAATAAGCTGTAATTTAGATAAGGCCAATTAGAGCATCACTTGGTGGTTAGCTTGCATTAGCTGACTCCCATCCAAGGTAAGTATTAGGGCCAAATTATCTTAGATAGCCGAAGACAGATAGGGCCTGTATGGGCGCCTAAATCGACTAGACAGAAAGCTAGGATTAGCTGTAGTTTAGATAAGGCCAATTAGAGTATCACTTGGGGTTAGCTTAGATTAGCTGATGTAGATTTTCGTGGCGGTTAAGGTTAGAGTAGATGGTAGGGCTAGGTGTTAAATGGCGTGTAGGCTAGGTGTTAAATGGGGTTTAGATGAGGTTTAGAGCTAGGTTTAGGCATGGAGGGCAGGGACCCAAGGCCCAGGCGGCACGGGCGTGTAAGGTAAGTATATTTCCGGGCCCCCCAACAGTTGCAGGGGCGACCACGTTATGCACTGGCCATGCCCACGGCCAAGTCCCCCCGGCCCCCCACACCGTACACCCACACACTCTGTTTCCCTCTACTCACCCTTCATCTCCTTTCAGGCCAAATAAGTAGCTGGGCAATCCCAGCTATGGTTCAAAAAATTAGGCATAGATTACCTTTGACTCACAATAACTCAAATTGAGTGTAATTAAACATGGCTAGCATAATTTTTAGGTCCAATTGTTAGAGTTAGCTAGCATTTGTAGAGTGTCGATACTCTACAGCCCCTCGTTGCAACGTTTCGAGCGGAATGGCTCTTCATCAGGCTGGGGCTTACTGTAGTGAGTCAGGATGCAGAATGGCCAGGAGAGCCCTGTGTTCGCCCTTTTATACTGTGCCAGCCACATCGGTTAAAATGATCCTTTTTTCTTTTTCAGGTTTTTTCTTTTTCAGGTTTGCGGATCCTCCCAAGGTAAGTATAGGTAGCATAGACTATAGCTTAATTTAGGCCAAATTAACTTAATTAGTCGAGGGTAGATAGGGCCTGTATGGGCTCCTAAATCGACTAAGCGAACAGCTAGAATAAGCTGTAATTTAGATAAGGCCAATTAGAGCATCACTTGGTGGTTAGCTTGCATTAGCTGACTCCCATCCAAGGTAAGTATTAGGGCCAAATTATCTTAGATAGCCGAAGACAGATAGGGCCTGTATGGGCGCCTAAATCGACTAGACAGAAAGCTAGGATTAGCTGTAGTTTAGATAAGGCCAATTAGAGTATCACTTGGGGTTAGCTTAGATTAGCTGATGTAGATTTTCGTGGCGGTTAAGGTTAGAGTAGATGGTAGGGCTAGGTGTTAAATGGCGTGTAGGCTAGGTGTTAAATGGGGTTTAGATGAGGTTTAGAGCTAGGTTTAGGCATGGAGGGCAGGGACCCAAGGCCCAGGCGGCACGGGCGTGTAAGGTAAGTATATTTCCGGGCCCCCCAACAGTTGCAGGGGCGACCACGTTATGCACTGGCCATGCCCACGGCCAAGTCCCCCCGGCCCCCCACACCGTACACCCACACACTCTGTTTCCCTCTACTCACCCTTCATCTCCTTTCAGGCCAAATAAGTAGCTGGGCAATCCCAGCTATGGTTCAAAAAATTAGGCATAGATTACCTTTGACTCACAATAACTCAAATTGAGTGTAATTAAACATGGCTAGCATAATTTTTAGGTCCAATTGTTAGAGTTAGCTAGCATTTGTAGAGTGTCGATACTCTACAGCCCCTCGTTGCAACGTTTCGAGCGGAATGGCTCTTCATCAGGCTGGGGCTTACTGTAGTGAGTCAGGATGCAGAATGGCCAGGAGAGCCCTGTGTTCGCCCTTTTATACTGTGCCAGCCACATCGGTTAAAATGATCCTTTTTTCTTTTTCAGGTTTTTTCTTTTTCAGGTTTGCGGATCCTCCCAAGGTAAGTATAGGTAGCATAGACTATAGCTTAATTTAGGCCAAATTAACTTAATTAGTCGAGGGTAGATAGGGCCTGTATGGGCTCCTAAATCGACTAAGCGAACAGCTAGAATAAGCTGTAATTTAGATAAGGCCAATTAGAGCATCACTTGGTGGTTAGCTTGCATTAGCTGACTCCCATCCAAGGTAAGTATTAGGGCCAAATTATCTTAGATAGCCGAAGACAGATAGGGCCTGTATGGGCGCCTAAATCGACTAGACAGAAAGCTAGGATTAGCTGTAGTTTAGATAAGGCCAATTAGAGTATCACTTGGGGTTAGCTTAGATTAGCTGATGTAGATTTTCGTGGCGGTTAAGGTTAGAGTAGATGGTAGGGCTAGGTGTTAAATGGCGTGTAGGCTAGGTGTTAAATGGGGTTTAGATGAGGTTTAGAGCTAGGTTTAGGCATGGAGGGCAGGGACCCAAGGCCCAGGCGGCACGGGCGTGTAAGGTAAGTATATTTCCGGGCCCCCCAACAGTTGCAGGGGCGACCACGTTATGCACTGGCCATGCCCACGGCCAAGTCCCCCCGGCCCCCCACACCGTACACCCACACACTCTGTTTCCCTCTACTCACCCTTCATCTCCTTTCAGGCCAAATAAGTAGCTGGGCAATCCCAGCTATGGTTCAAAAAATTAGGCATAGATTACCTTTGACTCACAATAACTCAAATTGAGTGTAATTAAACATGGCTAGCATAATTTTTAGGTCCAATTGTTAGAGTTAGCTAGCATTTGTAGAGTGTCGATACTCTACAGCCCCTCGTTGCAACGTTTCGAGCGGAATGGCTCTTCATCAGGCTGGGGCTTACTGTAGTGAGTCAGGATGCAGAATGGCCAGGAGAGCCCTGTGTTCGCCCTTTTATACTGTGCCAGCCACATCGGTTAAAATGATCCTTTTTTCTTTTTCAGGTTTTTTCTTTTTCAGGTTTGCGGATCCTCCCAAGGTAAGTATAGGTAGCATAGACTATAGCTTAATTTAGGCCAAATTAACTTAATTAGTCGAGGGTAGATAGGGCCTGTATGGGCTCCTAAATCGACTAAGCGAACAGCTAGAATAAGCTGTAATTTAGATAAGGCCAATTAGAGCATCACTTGGTGGTTAGCTTGCATTAGCTGACTCCCATCCAAGGTAAGTATTAGGGCCAAATTATCTTAGATAGCCGAAGACAGATAGGGCCTGTATGGGCGCCTAAATCGACTAGACAGAAAGCTAGGATTAGCTGTAGTTTAGATAAGGCCAATTAGAGTATCACTTGGGGTTAGCTTAGATTAGCTGATGTAGATTTTCGTGGCGGTTAAGGTTAGAGTAGATGGTAGGGCTAGGTGTTAAATGGCGTGTAGGCTAGGTGTTAAATGGGGTTTAGATGAGGTTTAGAGCTAGGTTTAGGCATGGAGGGCAGGGACCCAAGGCCCAGGCGGCACGGGCGTGTAAGGTAAGTATATTTCCGGGCCCCCCAACAGTTGCAGGGGCGACCACGTTATGCACTGGCCATGCCCACGGCCAAGTCCCCCCGGCCCCCCACACCGTACACCCACACACTCTGTTTCCCTCTACTCACCCTTCATCTCCTTTCAGGCCAAATAAGTAGCTGGGCAATCCCAGCTATGGTTCAAAAAATTAGGCATAGATTACCTTTGACTCACAATAACTCAAATTGAGTGTAATTAAACATGGCTAGCATAATTTTTAGGTCCAATTGTTAGAGTTAGCTAGCATTTGTAGAGTGTCGATACTCTACAGCCCCTCGTTGCAACGTTTCGAGCGGAATGGCTCTTCATCAGGC
The DNA here is from genome assembly GCA_027475355.1 of Coilia nasus. NCBI lineage: Eukaryota > Metazoa > Chordata > Actinopteri > Clupeiformes > Engraulidae > Coilia > Coilia nasus. The sequence continues at coordinate 35,240,761 of CM050204.1, forward strand.
TGGGGCTTACTGTAGTGAGTCAGGATGCAGAATGGCCAGGAGAGCCCTGTGTTCGCCCTTTTATACTGTGCCAGCCACATCGGTTAAAATGATCCTTTTTTCTTTTTCAGGTTTTTTCTTTTTCAGGTTTGCGGATCCTCCCAAGGTAAGTATAGGTAGCATAGACTATAGCTTAATTTAGGCCAAATTAACTTAATTAGTCGAGGGTAGATAGGGCCTGTATGGGCTCCTAAATCGACTAAGCGAACAGCTAGAATAAGCTGTAATTTAGATAAGGCCAATTAGAGCATCACTTGGTGGTTAGCTTGCATTAGCTGACTCCCATCCAAGGTAAGTATTAGGGCCAAATTATCTTAGATAGCCGAAGACAGATAGGGCCTGTATGGGCGCCTAAATCGACTAGACAGAAAGCTAGGATTAGCTGTAGTTTAGATAAGGCCAATTAGAGTATCACTTGGGGTTAGCTTAGATTAGCTGATGTAGATTTTCGTGGCGGTTAAGGTTAGAGTAGATGGTAGGGCTAGGTGTTAAATGGCGTGTAGGCTAGGTGTTAAATGGGGTTTAGATGAGGTTTAGAGCTAGGTTTAGGCATGGAGGGCAGGGACCCAAGGCCCAGGCGGCACGGGCGTGTAAGGTAAGTATATTTCCGGGCCCCCCAACAGTTGCAGGGGCGACCACGTTATGCACTGGCCATGCCCACGGCCAAGTCCCCCCGGCCCCCCACACCGTACACCCACACACTCTGTTTCCCTCTACTCACCCTTCATCTCCTTTCAGGCCAAATAAGTAGCTGGGCAATCCCAGCTATGGTTCAAAAAATTAGGCATAGATTACCTTTGACTCACAATAACTCAAATTGAGTGTAATTAAACATGGCTAGCATAATTTTTAGGTCCAATTGTTAGAGTTAGCTAGCATTTGTAGAGTGTCGATACTCTACAGCCCCTCGTTGCAACGTTTCGAGCGGAATGGCTCTTCATCAGGCTGGGGCTTACTGTAGTGAGTCAGGATGCAGAATGGCCAGGAGAGCCCTGTGTTCGCCCTTTTATACTGTGCCAGCCACATCGGTTAAAATGATCCTTTTTTCTTTTTCAGGTTTTTTCTTTTTCAGGTTTGCGGATCCTCCCAAGGTAAGTATAGGTAGCATAGACTATAGCTTAATTTAGGCCAAATTAACTTAATTAGTCGAGGGTAGATAGGGCCTGTATGGGCTCCTAAATCGACTAAGCGAACAGCTAGAATAAGCTGTAATTTAGATAAGGCCAATTAGAGCATCACTTGGTGGTTAGCTTGCATTAGCTGACTCCCATCCAAGGTAAGTATTAGGGCCAAATTATCTTAGATAGCCGAAGACAGATAGGGCCTGTATGGGCGCCTAAATCGACTAGACAGAAAGCTAGGATTAGCTGTAGTTTAGATAAGGCCAATTAGAGTATCACTTGGGGTTAGCTTAGATTAGCTGATGTAGATTTTCGTGGCGGTTAAGGTTAGAGTAGATGGTAGGGCTAGGTGTTAAATGGCGTGTAGGCTAGGTGTTAAATGGGGTTTAGATGAGGTTTAGAGCTAGGTTTAGGCATGGAGGGCAGGGACCCAAGGCCCAGGCGGCACGGGCGTGTAAGGTAAGTATATTTCCGGGCCCCCCAACAGTTGCAGGGGCGACCACGTTATGCACTGGCCATGCCCACGGCCAAGTCCCCCCGGCCCCCCACACCGTACACCCACACACTCTGTTTCCCTCTACTCACCCTTCATCTCCTTTCAGGCCAAATAAGTAGCTGGGCAATCCCAGCTATGGTTCAAAAAATTAGGCATAGATTACCTTTGACTCACAATAACTCAAATTGAGTGTAATTAAACATGGCTAGCATAATTTTTAGGTCCAATTGTTAGAGTTAGCTAGCATTTGTAGAGTGTCGATACTCTACAGCCCCTCGTTGCAACGTTTCGAGCGGAATGGCTCTTCATCAGGCTGGGGCTTACTGTAGTGAGTCAGGATGCAGAATGGCCAGGAGAGCCCTGTGTTCGCCCTTTTATACTGTGCCAGCCACATCGGTTAAAATGATCCTTTTTTCTTTTTCAGGTTTTTTCTTTTTCAGGTTTGCGGATCCTCCCAAGGTAAGTATAGGTAGCATAGACTATAGCTTAATTTAGGCCAAATTAACTTAATTAGTCGAGGGTAGATAGGGCCTGTATGGGCTCCTAAATCGACTAAGCGAACAGCTAGAATAAGCTGTAATTTAGATAAGGCCAATTAGAGCATCACTTGGTGGTTAGCTTGCATTAGCTGACTCCCATCCAAGGTAAGTATTAGGGCCAAATTATCTTAGATAGCCGAAGACAGATAGGGCCTGTATGGGCGCCTAAATCGACTAGACAGAAAGCTAGGATTAGCTGTAGTTTAGATAAGGCCAATTAGAGTATCACTTGGGGTTAGCTTAGATTAGCTGATGTAGATTTTCGTGGCGGTTAAGGTTAGAGTAGATGGTAGGGCTAGGTGTTAAATGGCGTGTAGGCTAGGTGTTAAATGGGGTTTAGATGAGGTTTAGAGCTAGGTTTAGGCATGGAGGGCAGGGACCCAAGGCCCAGGCGGCACGGGCGTGTAAGGTAAGTATATTTCCGGGCCCCCCAACAGTTGCAGGGGCGACCACGTTATGCACTGGCCATGCCCACGGCCAAGTCCCCCCGGCCCCCCACACCGTACACCCACACACTCTGTTTCCCTCTACTCACCCTTCATCTCCTTTCAGGCCAAATAAGTAGCTGGGCAATCCCAGCTATGGTTCAAAAAATTAGGCATAGATTACCTTTGACTCACAATAACTCAAATTGAGTGTAATTAAACATGGCTAGCATAATTTTTAGGTCCAATTGTTAGAGTTAGCTAGCATTTGTAGAGTGTCGATACTCTACAGCCCCTCGTTGCAACGTTTCGAGCGGAATGGCTCTTCATCAGGCTGGGGCTTACTGTAGTGAGTCAGGATGCAGAATGGCCAGGAGAGCCCTGTGTTCGCCCTTTTATACTGTGCCAGCCACATCGGTTAAAATGATCCTTTTTTCTTTTTCAGGTTTTTTCTTTTTCAGGTTTGCGGATCCTCCCAAGGTAAGTATAGGTAGCATAGACTATAGCTTAATTTAGGCCAAATTAACTTAATTAGTCGAGGGTAGATAGGGCCTGTATGGGCTCCTAAATCGACTAAGCGAACAGCTAGAATAAGCTGTAATTTAGATAAGGCCAATTAGAGCATCACTTGGTGGTTAGCTTGCATTAGCTGACTCCCATCCAAGGTAAGTATTAGGGCCAAATTATCTTAGATAGCCGAAGACAGATAGGGCCTGTATGGGCGCCTAAATCGACTAGACAGAAAGCTAGGATTAGCTGTAGTTTAGATAAGGCCAATTAGAGTATCACTTGGGGTTAGCTTAGATTAGCTGATGTAGATTTTCGTGGCGGTTAAGGTTAGAGTAGATGGTAGGGCTAGGTGTTAAATGGCGTGTAGGCTAGGTGTTAAATGGGGTTTAGATGAGGTTTAGAGCTAGGTTTAGGCATGGAGGGCAGGGACCCAAGGCCCAGGCGGCACGGGCGTGTAAGGTAAGTATATTTCCGGGCCCCCCAACAGTTGCAGGGGCGACCACGTTATGCACTGGCCATGCCCACGGCCAAGTCCCCCCGGCCCCCCACACCGTACACCCACACACTCTGTTTCCCTCTACTCACCCTTCATCTCCTTTCAGGCCAAATAAGTAGCTGGGCAATCCCAGCTATGGTTCAAAAAATTAGGCATAGATTACCTTTGACTCACAATAACTCAAATTGAGTGTAATTAAACATGGCTAGCATAATTTTTAGGTCCAATTGTTAGAGTTAGCTAGCATTTGTAGAGTGTCGATACTCTACAGCCCCTCGTTGCAACGTTTCGAGCGGAATGGCTCTTCATCAGGCTGGGGCTTACTGTAGTGAGTCAGGATGCAGAATGGCCAGGAGAGCCCTGTGTTCGCCCTTTTATACTGTGCCAGCCACATCGGTTAAAATGATCCTTTTTTCTTTTTCAGGTTTTTTCTTTTTCAGGTTTGCGGATCCTCCCAAGGTAAGTATAGGTAGCATAGACTATAGCTTAATTTAGGCCAAATTAACTTAATTAGTCGAGGGTAGATAGGGCCTGTATGGGCTCCTAAATCGACTAAGCGAACAGCTAGAATAAGCTGTAATTTAGATAAGGCCAATTAGAGCATCACTTGGTGGTTAGCTTGCATTAGCTGACTCCCATCCAAGGTAAGTATTAGGGCCAAATTATCTTAGATAGCCGAAGACAGATAGGGCCTGTATGGGCGCCTAAATCGACTAGACAGAAAGCTAGGATTAGCTGTAGTTTAGATAAGGCCAATTAGAGTATCACTTGGGGTTAGCTTAGATTAGCTGATGTAGATTTTCGTGGCGGTTAAGGTTAGAGTAGATGGTAGGGCTAGGTGTTAAATGGCGTGTAGGCTAGGTGTTAAATGGGGTTTAGATGAGGTTTAGAGCTAGGTTTAGGCATGGAGGGCAGGGACCCAAGGCCCAGGCGGCACGGGCGTGTAAGGTAAGTATATTTCCGGGCCCCCCAACAGTTGCAGGGGCGACCACGTTATGCACTGGCCATGCCCACGGCCAAGTCCCCCCGGCCCCCCACACCGTACACCCACACACTCTGTTTCCCTCTACTCACCCTTCATCTCCTTTCAGGCCAAATAAGTAGCTGGGCAATCCCAGCTATGGTTCAAAAAATTAGGCATAGATTACCTTTGACTCACAATAACTCAAATTGAGTGTAATTAAACATGGCTAGCATAATTTTTAGGTCCAATTGTTAGAGTTAGCTAGCATTTGTAGAGTGTCGATACTCTACAGCCCCTCGTTGCAACGTTTCGAGCGGAATGGCTCTTCATCAGGCTGGGGCTTACTGTAGTGAGTCAGGATGCAGAATGGCCAGGAGAGCCCTGTGTTCGCCCTTTTATACTGTGCCAGCCACATCGGTTAAAATGATCCTTTTTTCTTTTTCAGGTTTTTTCTTTTTCAGGTTTGCGGATCCTCCCAAGGTAAGTATAGGTAGCATAGACTATAGCTTAATTTAGGCCAAATTAACTTAATTAGTCGAGGGTAGATAGGGCCTGTATGGGCTCCTAAATCGACTAAGCGAACAGCTAGAATAAGCTGTAATTTAGATAAGGCCAATTAGAGCATCACTTGGTGGTTAGCTTGCATTAGCTGACTCCCATCCAAGGTAAGTATTAGGGCCAAATTATCTTAGATAGCCGAAGACAGATAGGGCCTGTATGGGCGCCTAAATCGACTAGACAGAAAGCTAGGATTAGCTGTAGTTTAGATAAGGCCAATTAGAGTATCACTTGGGGTTAGCTTAGATTAGCTGATGTAGATTTTCGTGGCGGTTAAGGTTAGAGTAGATGGTAGGGCTAGGTGTTAAATGGCGTGTAGGCTAGGTGTTAAATGGGGTTTAGATGAGGTTTAGAGCTAGGTTTAGGCATGGAGGGCAGGGACCCAAGGCCCAGGCGGCACGGGCGTGTAAGGTAAGTATATTTCCGGGCCCCCCAACAGTTGCAGGGGCGACCACGTTATGCACTGGCCATGCCCACGGCCAAGTCCCCCCGGCCCCCCACACCGTACACCCACACACTCTGTTTCCCTCTACTCACCCTTCATCTCCTTTCAGGCCAAATAAGTAGCTGGGCAATCCCAGCTATGGTTCAAAAAATTAGGCATAGATTACCTTTGACTCACAATAACTCAAATTGAGTGTAATTAAACATGGCTAGCATAATTTTTAGGTCCAATTGTTAGAGTTAGCTAGCATTTGTAGAGTGTCGATACTCTACAGCCCCTCGTTGCAACGTTTCGAGCGGAATGGCTCTTCATCAGGCTGGGGCTTACTGTAGTGAGTCAGGATGCAGAATGGCCAGGAGAGCCCTGTGTTCGCCCTTTTATACTGTGCCAGCCACATCGGTTAAAATGATCCTTTTTTCTTTTTCAGGTTTTTTCTTTTTCAGGTTTGCGGATCCTCCCAAGGTAAGTATAGGTAGCATAGACTATAGCTTAATTTAGGCCAAATTAACTTAATTAGTCGAGGGTAGATAGGGCCTGTATGGGCTCCTAAATCGACTAAGCGAACAGCTAGAATAAGCTGTAATTTAG
>CM050205.1:0-190000 GCA_027475355.1 Coilia nasus
TAACTCCAATACAACTTACATCTGCAATTATACAAAACAAGAGCAACTAACATTTTCCGGAACCATTTTCATACCACATTAGGATAAATCTATCATATCTAAACATTAAGAACAACTAACCTCAACTGTAACCACTTAGAACAGAAAAATCGAAAAACCGACTGCAGCAGCCTCCCCTATAAAAGGGAGAGCCAGCCACAGAGCTCTCATTCCAGCTCGAGCCAGCAACACAGACACATCTCTCTGATTGCTCTCCACTTATAGTGCACTTAGCAAGCCTATGCCTGATGAAGATTCCCTTTGGAATCGAAACGCGTCGCACATTAGGCTTGCATGAAAATATATTTTAGTAAGTTAAGACACTATTTATAGTGCTTTACTAAAATAATAACCAGAAAAAGAAAAGAAACACCCACACACACGGAATTTGGAAGATTCAATCTTTATTGAAGACTTCATACAACCAACATTAATCCGAAGGAACAACAACATAACTTCAGTACACACATACACAATTAACCTGCAAAAGGAAAACCAACAACACAAACAACAAATACACACACGCAAACAACTTTACACATACTTACCATACCTGAGGAAGGACAACAACACATATACATACAATACACATACTTACCATACCTGAAAGAGAAAAATAAATTACACATACACACAAAAAAGACAAAATAATACAAAAAAATAAAAAATATATAAAAAAACATATACAAAAAAATAACAAAAAAGAAAAAAGATATAAAAAAAGAGAAAATAAACCATACTTACCAAGACACACCTACTCACCACCACGATGGAAAATGACGAAGGATGGACCACAGTTCGGTATGGCCGAAGACGCCGCCGAATCCAACTTACAGAAACCGAAGAACCAGACTCCAACTACGCCAGTAATTACAAACCCAGACCCAGAGACACATCATACAACAAAACTAGGAGAACATACGCTCAAGCAGTTACAACAGCCCCAACATACTACACACGAACAAGGAACTATTCGGGACCACAACGACCACCACCATGGAAACAAACACAATACAATCATCAACCAAGAGGAGGACAGAGACCACAAACATACTATGGGACAAACTATAGACCACGCTTCAATACTTACCAACGTACAGAACCCAACAGAGGACAAAACAGGGTACCATATGACCCGAATCCCGAAGCAAAGGAGAACATTAGAATAATGCACAAAGTAATCACACTGGTACACCACCTCAGTAACATTGAGGTAGATGAACAAATTATAGAACCACCTACAATAACACGGATGACGGACTACCTCATACAAACAATAAAGCCTGCTCTACCGAACGAAGACACCCTAGAACTCTTGGAGGGAAACGCTAGAAACTGGGCCTACACCACACTACTCATACTAAAACAACATTACACAAACACCCTGGATACTGAACTGGACAAACTTACCACAAGGACCTCCACCAACTGGCAACAACAATTCGAAATAGCCACCAGGATGGCGAAACGCCAAAGGGGGAAAAGACTACAGCCCAGCACAATCAACATTGCTGAGGAAAAGGTCAAAGGATACATTGGAGCCCTACCCGACGACCTAGCATCACAACACAGTGACTCAGACCTACCAGAACAAATCCCAGAACCAATCACTACAAAAACACAACCCACGACCAATCCAAACAACACTCACTCTCCACCTCAAACACAACGCAAAATTAGAACATACAGCACGAGAGCCATACAAACGGATACCATACATGACTGGAGTCCCACCCCAGCTACACACGAAACCCCCATACCAAACCTTGATAACACAATGGAACAAGACCTGATTACATTGGATGAAGACAATACTACCTCTACTCCGATGACCACTACATCAATAAAGACAATTCAAATTCCAAGAGGTCTACCACAGAGGACTCCCAGGACAACCACTGCCCCCACTGAGGGAAGTCCAATCTTGAAAAAACATAGGACACAAAATACCATACAGACACACCTAACATTGCAACCTATCAACACAGCACCCAGTCCAACACTACCACAACAAACCACACCCATTTTAACTACACAAGACAACGACGAACACATAACCCTAAGGAGGGTAACCAGACACCTCAACAGTACACAGAGACTCAAGGATTGGACCCTAAGCATTTGGAAACCCACTTTGATCATAGGAGACTCAAACCTAGCCAGAATTGAACCCTTTGAATACCAAGATGTACAAATCGAAAGCTACCCAGGGACTACATTTTTCCATGCGGAAACTCTATTACGTGATGCTACCGTTCACTCTACAATTAACAACATAATCCTATCCTTTGGAATAAACTGTAGGACCAAAAAAGTGAAGGAGACCACAATTAAACAGATACAAAGAACCATCAAAATAACAAAAGACCGCTTCCCTGAGGCCCACATATACATCCCTATCATCAACTTCTCATCTCTACTACCTGCAACTGAAATCACAGCCCTAAAAACAATCAATAGCTATTTGGAACGAAACTGCCCAACCATCCCCCCTATCTCTAAGCGAACATTCAGAACTACAGAAGATAAGATACATTGGACCTCAGAGACTGCCAACAACATTCTACGACATTGGATGTCATTTTTAAACTTCTCAGCCCCATAAGTCTCCACAAAGGAGAGGGGCCTAACAATATTCTAGTCCTAACTAATAAACATAAACTAACCAAAGCACAAACATCATTACTTAACAGAGGACTCAAATTTATCCCAACTCTAAATACACATACCAATTGGAAAAAAGAATTACAAAATGATCTACAAAACTACCACAGGAAAATAAAACTAGCAGAATTTTTTGAAGGACAAGAAAAATCCCCCCTACCATTTCTACCACCATCTCATTGGACGCCTAAACAAGAACAAGTACCACACACAATAAAAGAACTAATCACACAAGATCTAAACAACTTCAAGACAATACCACAATATCAGAAAATACAACATAACATACTGAAAGAGGAAGCACACGCTCTAAAACAACTATGTAGGAACAAGAACATTGTAATAAAACCAGCAGACAAGGGCAGCACAGTCGTCATCATGGGGAGGGACCAGTACACCTGGGAGGCACTAAATCAATTGAACAATACGGAATATTACACTAAATTACCAAAGCCTATTTACACAGATACAATTCCGAAAATTAGAAAAATATTGGATACACTAAAGGACAAAAAGTACATAAATCAAAAACAACACACCTACCTGTTAGGCAATCCCGTAGTCCGACCCAGGAGATTTTACACTCTTCCAAAAATACATAAAAACCCGGCAACATGGAGCATCCCATTTCAAATTCCACCTGGGAGACCCATAGTTTCAGACATAGACAGCGAATCATACAAAACTGCAGAATATCTAGAACATTTCCTCACACCCATATCTACTAAGCACAAGAGTTACATTAAGGACACCTACCACTTCACAGAAATAATTAAAAACCTCACCACTCCTACAACTGCTTACCTATTTACAATGGACATTAATAGTCTCTACACCAACATTGAAACACCCGCAGGCATTCAAGCCGTCAAAGCCACATTCCAGAAATATCCCGATAAAAAAAGACCCGATAGAGAATTACTGCAACTACTAGAAATCAACCTCACCACCAATGATTTTGAATTTGATACACATTTTTATTTACAGATTAAGGGTACAGCTATGGGCAAAAAATTTGCCCCGGCCTATGCAAACATTTTTATGGCAACATGGGAAGAGGAGGCCCTCCGGAAATGCCCAAAACAACCACTACACTATCACAGATACCTAGACGACATATTTGGAATATGGACACACACAGAACAAGAATTCTTGGAATTTACAAACATACTCAACAACCATCATCCATCCATTAAACTAACATCCCAATTAGACCCACAGACAATTAACTTCCTAGACACCACAGTATACAAAGGACCTACATTTGGAGATACCAATAAACTGGACATTAAGGTATATTTCAAGGACACGGACACACACGCATTACTACACAAAAACAGCTACCACCCGAAACATACATTCAAAGGTATAGTGAAGTCACAACTATTACGCTTCAAACGCATATGCACAACCCATACAGATTTCATTACGGCCACCAAAACACTTTTCACAGCCCTACGACATAGAGGATACTCCAGACCATTCCTACGGAAGTGCTACAAAACCTACTTAGACACAAGACCCATAGACACAGAGGACATTATTCCACTCATTACAACATACTCACCTATAAACCAACAATTCGGCAGGAAAATAAAACATAATTTTCAAACCATATTACAAAACCAAGGCTACCTACAAAACCATAAAATAATATCCGCACATAGAAGAAATAAAAATCTACAAGACTACCTTATACATGCAAAATTAAAACCGCTAAGACCACCCAAGAACAAAACAGACATTTCCCATTACCAAAAAATAACATGGATTAATGACTCACTTAATCAGAATACATTTCAAACACAAAAAAACATAAAGCCTACAACAAAAAACTGTATCTACCTTATCTGGTGTAACGCCTGCCACATTAAGTACGTAGGCGAAACGGGAAACGCCATCTCCACAAGACTCACACAACACAGATACAACATCAGAAATAAAAGACAAACGCAGACAGCATTGGTCGCACACTTTATTAAACATAACCTCAAAGAACTCAGATACACGGGTCTTCAACACAATCCCACTTGGAAATTACATCAAAGACAAAAGGAAGAAAGAAAGTGGATTAAACAATTAAAAACAAAACAACCACTAGGTTTAAACATACACTAAGAAAAGCCTTATACCGTTGGGATGGACCGTGCCATTCACTGGACCATACCTGGACACAAGACTAACCTAAACCGCCCCCAAACCTAGCCCTAACCCTGACCCCTACCATAACCCCACCCCCATACCTAACCCTAACCCTGACCCTAACCCTAGCCCCACCCCCAATCCTAACCCTAACCTTGACCCTTACCCTAACCCCATCCCCAAACCTAACCCTAGTCCTGACCCCTACCCTAACCCCATCCCTAAAACCTAGCCCTAGCCTGGACCCTTACCCTGACCCCATCCCCCCTACCCCTACCCCTAGGTTGTAGTCAGAGTCCATAGGAGGTACAGTATAATACCCTAACTCCTAACTCGCCTGTTTTCCTCCCAACTGTACACAGGGACCATCTCGAAATAATTAAACAACAAACAAAATCAATACCACGCTGGACCAACAATCAAAACAATGTAAAAATAGATCACAAAGAACACCCAATATCAATACAACTACCCAATCTGAAAAATCCAACTACTAACAAACCCAATAAAGCGAATATCGAGATTACACGAAAACTAACCAACGCCAATATAACTTACATCTACATTTATACAAAACAAGAATAATTACCACACTTTGGAAATGTTTTTTATACCATACAACAGTAAAACAAGCATTAAGAACAACTAACCATAACCAGAATCATCCTGAACAGGAAAATCGAAAAACCGATTAAAAGGGACGATCTCGAATTAAACAAAAAAACACACACAAAATCAACACCATTCGGGACCAACAACCAAAAAAACAAAGGATAACTTCTAAAGAACACCTAATACCAAGACAATAACCCAATCTGGAAAAGCCAACTATTAATAAACCCAACAAAGTGAATATCGAGATTACACGAAAACTAATTAACTCCAATACAACTTACATCTGCAATTATACAAAACAAGAGCAACTAACATTTTCCGGAACCATTTTCATACCACATTAGGATAAATCTATCATATCTAAACATTAAGAACAACTAACCTCAACTGTAACCACTTAGAACAGAAAAATCGAAAAACCGACTGCAGCAGCCTCCCCTATAAAAGGGAGAGCCAGCCACAGAGCTCTCATTCCAGCTCGAGCCAGCAACACAGACACATCTCTCTGATTGCTCTCCACTTATAGTGCACTTAGCAAGCCTATGCCTGATGAAGATTCCCTTTGGAATCGAAACGCGTCGCACATTAGGCTTGCATGAAAATATATTTTAGTAAGTTAAGACACTATTTATAGTGCTTTACTAAAATAATAACCAGAAAAAGAAAAGAAACACCCACACACACGGAATTTGGAAGATTCAATCTTTATTGAAGACTTCATACAACCAACATTAATCCGAAGGAACAACAACATAACTTCAGTACACACATACACAATTAACCTGCAAAAGGAAAACCAACAACACAAACAACAAATACACACACGCAAACAACTTTACACATACTTACCATACCTGAGGAAGGACAACAACACATATACATACAATACACATACTTACCATACCTGAAAGAGAAAAATAAATTACACATACACACAAAAAAGACAAAATAATACAAAAAAATAAAAAATATATAAAAAAACATATACAAAAAAATAACAAAAAAGAAAAAAGATATAAAAAAAGAGAAAATAAACCATACTTACCAAGACACACCTACTCACCACCACGATGGAAAATGACGAAGGATGGACCACAGTTCGGTATGGCCGAAGACGCCGCCGAATCCAACTTACAGAAACCGAAGAACCAGACTCCAACTACGCCAGTAATTACAAACCCAGACCCAGAGACACATCATACAACAAAACTAGGAGAACATACGCTCAAGCAGTTACAACAGCCCCAACATACTACACACGAACAAGGAACTATTCGGGACCACAACGACCACCACCATGGAAACAAACACAATACAATCATCAACCAAGAGGAGGACAGAGACCACAAACATACTATGGGACAAACTATAGACCACGCTTCAATACTTACCAACGTACAGAACCCAACAGAGGACAAAACAGGGTACCATATGACCCGAATCCCGAAGCAAAGGAGAACATTAGAATAATGCACAAAGTAATCACACTGGTACACCACCTCAGTAACATTGAGGTAGATGAACAAATTATAGAACCACCTACAATAACACGGATGACGGACTACCTCATACAAACAATAAAGCCTGCTCTACCGAACGAAGACACCCTAGAACTCTTGGAGGGAAACGCTAGAAACTGGGCCTACACCACACTACTCATACTAAAACAACATTACACAAACACCCTGGATACTGAACTGGACAAACTTACCACAAGGACCTCCACCAACTGGCAACAACAATTCGAAATAGCCACCAGGATGGCGAAACGCCAAAGGGGGAAAAGACTACAGCCCAGCACAATCAACATTGCTGAGGAAAAGGTCAAAGGATACATTGGAGCCCTACCCGACGACCTAGCATCACAACACAGTGACTCAGACCTACCAGAACAAATCCCAGAACCAATCACTACAAAAACACAACCCACGACCAATCCAAACAACACTCACTCTCCACCTCAAACACAACGCAAAATTAGAACATACAGCACGAGAGCCATACAAACGGATACCATACATGACTGGAGTCCCACCCCAGCTACACACGAAACCCCCATACCAAACCTTGATAACACAATGGAACAAGACCTGATTACATTGGATGAAGACAATACTACCTCTACTCCGATGACCACTACATCAATAAAGACAATTCAAATTCCAAGAGGTCTACCACAGAGGACTCCCAGGACAACCACTGCCCCCACTGAGGGAAGTCCAATCTTGAAAAAACATAGGACACAAAATACCATACAGACACACCTAACATTGCAACCTATCAACACAGCACCCAGTCCAACACTACCACAACAAACCACACCCATTTTAACTACACAAGACAACGACGAACACATAACCCTAAGGAGGGTAACCAGACACCTCAACAGTACACAGAGACTCAAGGATTGGACCCTAAGCATTTGGAAACCCACTTTGATCATAGGAGACTCAAACCTAGCCAGAATTGAACCCTTTGAATACCAAGATGTACAAATCGAAAGCTACCCAGGGACTACATTTTTCCATGCGGAAACTCTATTACGTGATGCTACCGTTCACTCTACAATTAACAACATAATCCTATCCTTTGGAATAAACTGTAGGACCAAAAAAGTGAAGGAGACCACAATTAAACAGATACAAAGAACCATCAAAATAACAAAAGACCGCTTCCCTGAGGCCCACATATACATCCCTATCATCAACTTCTCATCTCTACTACCTGCAACTGAAATCACAGCCCTAAAAACAATCAATAGCTATTTGGAACGAAACTGCCCAACCATCCCCCCTATCTCTAAGCGAACATTCAGAACTACAGAAGATAAGATACATTGGACCTCAGAGACTGCCAACAACATTCTACGACATTGGATGTCATTTTTAAACTTCTCAGCCCCATAAGTCTCCACAAAGGAGAGGGGCCTAACAATATTCTAGTCCTAACTAATAAACATAAACTAACCAAAGCACAAACATCATTACTTAACAGAGGACTCAAATTTATCCCAACTCTAAATACACATACCAATTGGAAAAAAGAATTACAAAATGATCTACAAAACTACCACAGGAAAATAAAACTAGCAGAATTTTTTGAAGGACAAGAAAAATCCCCCCTACCATTTCTACCACCATCTCATTGGACGCCTAAACAAGAACAAGTACCACACACAATAAAAGAACTAATCACACAAGATCTAAACAACTTCAAGACAATACCACAATATCAGAAAATACAACATAACATACTGAAAGAGGAAGCACACGCTCTAAAACAACTATGTAGGAACAAGAACATTGTAATAAAACCAGCAGACAAGGGCAGCACAGTCGTCATCATGGGGAGGGACCAGTACACCTGGGAGGCACTAAATCAATTGAACAATACGGAATATTACACTAAATTACCAAAGCCTATTTACACAGATACAATTCCGAAAATTAGAAAAATATTGGATACACTAAAGGACAAAAAGTACATAAATCAAAAACAACACACCTACCTGTTAGGCAATCCCGTAGTCCGACCCAGGAGATTTTACACTCTTCCAAAAATACATAAAAACCCGGCAACATGGAGCATCCCATTTCAAATTCCACCTGGGAGACCCATAGTTTCAGACATAGACAGCGAATCATACAAAACTGCAGAATATCTAGAACATTTCCTCACACCCATATCTACTAAGCACAAGAGTTACATTAAGGACACCTACCACTTCACAGAAATAATTAAAAACCTCACCACTCCTACAACTGCTTACCTATTTACAATGGACATTAATAGTCTCTACACCAACATTGAAACACCCGCAGGCATTCAAGCCGTCAAAGCCACATTCCAGAAATATCCCGATAAAAAAAGACCCGATAGAGAATTACTGCAACTACTAGAAATCAACCTCACCACCAATGATTTTGAATTTGATACACATTTTTATTTACAGATTAAGGGTACAGCTATGGGCAAAAAATTTGCCCCGGCCTATGCAAACATTTTTATGGCAACATGGGAAGAGGAGGCCCTCCGGAAATGCCCAAAACAACCACTACACTATCACAGATACCTAGACGACATATTTGGAATATGGACACACACAGAACAAGAATTCTTGGAATTTACAAACATACTCAACAACCATCATCCATCCATTAAACTAACATCCCAATTAGACCCACAGACAATTAACTTCCTAGACACCACAGTATACAAAGGACCTACATTTGGAGATACCAATAAACTGGACATTAAGGTATATTTCAAGGACACGGACACACACGCATTACTACACAAAAACAGCTACCACCCGAAACATACATTCAAAGGTATAGTGAAGTCACAACTATTACGCTTCAAACGCATATGCACAACCCATACAGATTTCATTACGGCCACCAAAACACTTTTCACAGCCCTACGACATAGAGGATACTCCAGACCATTCCTACGGAAGTGCTACAAAACCTACTTAGACACAAGACCCATAGACACAGAGGACATTATTCCACTCATTACAACATACTCACCTATAAACCAACAATTCGGCAGGAAAATAAAACATAATTTTCAAACCATATTACAAAACCAAGGCTACCTACAAAACCATAAAATAATATCCGCACATAGAAGAAATAAAAATCTACAAGACTACCTTATACATGCAAAATTAAAACCGCTAAGACCACCCAAGAACAAAACAGACATTTCCCATTACCAAAAAATAACATGGATTAATGACTCACTTAATCAGAATACATTTCAAACACAAAAAAACATAAAGCCTACAACAAAAAACTGTATCTACCTTATCTGGTGTAACGCCTGCCACATTAAGTACGTAGGCGAAACGGGAAACGCCATCTCCACAAGACTCACACAACACAGATACAACATCAGAAATAAAAGACAAACGCAGACAGCATTGGTCGCACACTTTATTAAACATAACCTCAAAGAACTCAGATACACGGGTCTTCAACACAATCCCACTTGGAAATTACATCAAAGACAAAAGGAAGAAAGAAAGTGGATTAAACAATTAAAAACAAAACAACCACTAGGTTTAAACATACACTAAGAAAAGCCTTATACCGTTGGGATGGACCGTGCCATTCACTGGACCATACCTGGACACAAGACTAACCTAAACCGCCCCCAAACCTAGCCCTAACCCTGACCCCTACCATAACCCCACCCCCATACCTAACCCTAACCCTGACCCTAACCCTAGCCCCACCCCCAATCCTAACCCTAACCTTGACCCTTACCCTAACCCCATCCCCAAACCTAACCCTAGTCCTGACCCCTACCCTAACCCCATCCCTAAAACCTAGCCCTAGCCTGGACCCTTACCCTGACCCCATCCCCCCTACCCCTACCCCTAGGTTGTAGTCAGAGTCCATAGGAGGTACAGTATAATACCCTAACTCCTAACTCGCCTGTTTTCCTCCCAACTGTACACAGGGACCATCTCGAAATAATTAAACAACAAACAAAATCAATACCACGCTGGACCAACAATCAAAACAATGTAAAAATAGATCACAAAGAACACCCAATATCAATACAACTACCCAATCTGAAAAATCCAACTACTAACAAACCCAATAAAGCGAATATCGAGATTACACGAAAACTAACCAACGCCAATATAACTTACATCTACATTTATACAAAACAAGAATAATTACCACACTTTGGAAATGTTTTTTATACCATACAACAGTAAAACAAGCATTAAGAACAACTAACCATAACCAGAATCATCCTGAACAGGAAAATCGAAAAACCGATTAAAAGGGACGATCTCGAATTAAACAAAAAAACACACACAAAATCAACACCATTCGGGACCAACAACCAAAAAAACAAAGGATAACTTCTAAAGAACACCTAATACCAAGACAATAACCCAATCTGGAAAAGCCAACTATTAATAAACCCAACAAAGTGAATATCGAGATTACACGAAAACTAATTAACTCCAATACAACTTACATCTGCAATTATACAAAACAAGAGCAACTAACATTTTCCGGAACCATTTTCATACCACATTAGGATAAATCTATCATATCTAAACATTAAGAACAACTAACCTCAACTGTAACCACTTAGAACAGAAAAATCGAAAAACCGACTGCAGCAGCCTCCCCTATAAAAGGGAGAGCCAGCCACAGAGCTCTCATTCCAGCTCGAGCCAGCAACACAGACACATCTCTCTGATTGCTCTCCACTTATAGTGCACTTAGCAAGCCTATGCCTGATGAAGATTCCCTTTGGAATCGAAACGCGTCGCACATTAGGCTTGCATGAAAATATATTTTAGTAAGTTAAGACACTATTTATAGTGCTTTACTAAAATAATAACCAGAAAAAGAAAAGAAACACCCACACACACGGAATTTGGAAGATTCAATCTTTATTGAAGACTTCATACAACCAACATTAATCCGAAGGAACAACAACATAACTTCAGTACACACATACACAATTAACCTGCAAAAGGAAAACCAACAACACAAACAACAAATACACACACGCAAACAACTTTACACATACTTACCATACCTGAGGAAGGACAACAACACATATACATACAATACACATACTTACCATACCTGAAAGAGAAAAATAAATTACACATACACACAAAAAAGACAAAATAATACAAAAAAATAAAAAATATATAAAAAAACATATACAAAAAAATAACAAAAAAGAAAAAAGATATAAAAAAAGAGAAAATAAACCATACTTACCAAGACACACCTACTCACCACCACGATGGAAAATGACGAAGGATGGACCACAGTTCGGTATGGCCGAAGACGCCGCCGAATCCAACTTACAGAAACCGAAGAACCAGACTCCAACTACGCCAGTAATTACAAACCCAGACCCAGAGACACATCATACAACAAAACTAGGAGAACATACGCTCAAGCAGTTACAACAGCCCCAACATACTACACACGAACAAGGAACTATTCGGGACCACAACGACCACCACCATGGAAACAAACACAATACAATCATCAACCAAGAGGAGGACAGAGACCACAAACATACTATGGGACAAACTATAGACCACGCTTCAATACTTACCAACGTACAGAACCCAACAGAGGACAAAACAGGGTACCATATGACCCGAATCCCGAAGCAAAGGAGAACATTAGAATAATGCACAAAGTAATCACACTGGTACACCACCTCAGTAACATTGAGGTAGATGAACAAATTATAGAACCACCTACAATAACACGGATGACGGACTACCTCATACAAACAATAAAGCCTGCTCTACCGAACGAAGACACCCTAGAACTCTTGGAGGGAAACGCTAGAAACTGGGCCTACACCACACTACTCATACTAAAACAACATTACACAAACACCCTGGATACTGAACTGGACAAACTTACCACAAGGACCTCCACCAACTGGCAACAACAATTCGAAATAGCCACCAGGATGGCGAAACGCCAAAGGGGGAAAAGACTACAGCCCAGCACAATCAACATTGCTGAGGAAAAGGTCAAAGGATACATTGGAGCCCTACCCGACGACCTAGCATCACAACACAGTGACTCAGACCTACCAGAACAAATCCCAGAACCAATCACTACAAAAACACAACCCACGACCAATCCAAACAACACTCACTCTCCACCTCAAACACAACGCAAAATTAGAACATACAGCACGAGAGCCATACAAACGGATACCATACATGACTGGAGTCCCACCCCAGCTACACACGAAACCCCCATACCAAACCTTGATAACACAATGGAACAAGACCTGATTACATTGGATGAAGACAATACTACCTCTACTCCGATGACCACTACATCAATAAAGACAATTCAAATTCCAAGAGGTCTACCACAGAGGACTCCCAGGACAACCACTGCCCCCACTGAGGGAAGTCCAATCTTGAAAAAACATAGGACACAAAATACCATACAGACACACCTAACATTGCAACCTATCAACACAGCACCCAGTCCAACACTACCACAACAAACCACACCCATTTTAACTACACAAGACAACGACGAACACATAACCCTAAGGAGGGTAACCAGACACCTCAACAGTACACAGAGACTCAAGGATTGGACCCTAAGCATTTGGAAACCCACTTTGATCATAGGAGACTCAAACCTAGCCAGAATTGAACCCTTTGAATACCAAGATGTACAAATCGAAAGCTACCCAGGGACTACATTTTTCCATGCGGAAACTCTATTACGTGATGCTACCGTTCACTCTACAATTAACAACATAATCCTATCCTTTGGAATAAACTGTAGGACCAAAAAAGTGAAGGAGACCACAATTAAACAGATACAAAGAACCATCAAAATAACAAAAGACCGCTTCCCTGAGGCCCACATATACATCCCTATCATCAACTTCTCATCTCTACTACCTGCAACTGAAATCACAGCCCTAAAAACAATCAATAGCTATTTGGAACGAAACTGCCCAACCATCCCCCCTATCTCTAAGCGAACATTCAGAACTACAGAAGATAAGATACATTGGACCTCAGAGACTGCCAACAACATTCTACGACATTGGATGTCATTTTTAAACTTCTCAGCCCCATAAGTCTCCACAAAGGAGAGGGGCCTAACAATATTCTAGTCCTAACTAATAAACATAAACTAACCAAAGCACAAACATCATTACTTAACAGAGGACTCAAATTTATCCCAACTCTAAATACACATACCAATTGGAAAAAAGAATTACAAAATGATCTACAAAACTACCACAGGAAAATAAAACTAGCAGAATTTTTTGAAGGACAAGAAAAATCCCCCCTACCATTTCTACCACCATCTCATTGGACGCCTAAACAAGAACAAGTACCACACACAATAAAAGAACTAATCACACAAGATCTAAACAACTTCAAGACAATACCACAATATCAGAAAATACAACATAACATACTGAAAGAGGAAGCACACGCTCTAAAACAACTATGTAGGAACAAGAACATTGTAATAAAACCAGCAGACAAGGGCAGCACAGTCGTCATCATGGGGAGGGACCAGTACACCTGGGAGGCACTAAATCAATTGAACAATACGGAATATTACACTAAATTACCAAAGCCTATTTACACAGATACAATTCCGAAAATTAGAAAAATATTGGATACACTAAAGGACAAAAAGTACATAAATCAAAAACAACACACCTACCTGTTAGGCAATCCCGTAGTCCGACCCAGGAGATTTTACACTCTTCCAAAAATACATAAAAACCCGGCAACATGGAGCATCCCATTTCAAATTCCACCTGGGAGACCCATAGTTTCAGACATAGACAGCGAATCATACAAAACTGCAGAATATCTAGAACATTTCCTCACACCCATATCTACTAAGCACAAGAGTTACATTAAGGACACCTACCACTTCACAGAAATAATTAAAAACCTCACCACTCCTACAACTGCTTACCTATTTACAATGGACATTAATAGTCTCTACACCAACATTGAAACACCCGCAGGCATTCAAGCCGTCAAAGCCACATTCCAGAAATATCCCGATAAAAAAAGACCCGATAGAGAATTACTGCAACTACTAGAAATCAACCTCACCACCAATGATTTTGAATTTGATACACATTTTTATTTACAGATTAAGGGTACAGCTATGGGCAAAAAATTTGCCCCGGCCTATGCAAACATTTTTATGGCAACATGGGAAGAGGAGGCCCTCCGGAAATGCCCAAAACAACCACTACACTATCACAGATACCTAGACGACATATTTGGAATATGGACACACACAGAACAAGAATTCTTGGAATTTACAAACATACTCAACAACCATCATCCATCCATTAAACTAACATCCCAATTAGACCCACAGACAATTAACTTCCTAGACACCACAGTATACAAAGGACCTACATTTGGAGATACCAATAAACTGGACATTAAGGTATATTTCAAGGACACGGACACACACGCATTACTACACAAAAACAGCTACCACCCGAAACATACATTCAAAGGTATAGTGAAGTCACAACTATTACGCTTCAAACGCATATGCACAACCCATACAGATTTCATTACGGCCACCAAAACACTTTTCACAGCCCTACGACATAGAGGATACTCCAGACCATTCCTACGGAAGTGCTACAAAACCTACTTAGACACAAGACCCATAGACACAGAGGACATTATTCCACTCATTACAACATACTCACCTATAAACCAACAATTCGGCAGGAAAATAAAACATAATTTTCAAACCATATTACAAAACCAAGGCTACCTACAAAACCATAAAATAATATCCGCACATAGAAGAAATAAAAATCTACAAGACTACCTTATACATGCAAAATTAAAACCGCTAAGACCACCCAAGAACAAAACAGACATTTCCCATTACCAAAAAATAACATGGATTAATGACTCACTTAATCAGAATACATTTCAAACACAAAAAAACATAAAGCCTACAACAAAAAACTGTATCTACCTTATCTGGTGTAACGCCTGCCACATTAAGTACGTAGGCGAAACGGGAAACGCCATCTCCACAAGACTCACACAACACAGATACAACATCAGAAATAAAAGACAAACGCAGACAGCATTGGTCGCACACTTTATTAAACATAACCTCAAAGAACTCAGATACACGGGTCTTCAACACAATCCCACTTGGAAATTACATCAAAGACAAAAGGAAGAAAGAAAGTGGATTAAACAATTAAAAACAAAACAACCACTAGGTTTAAACATACACTAAGAAAAGCCTTATACCGTTGGGATGGACCGTGCCATTCACTGGACCATACCTGGACACAAGACTAACCTAAACCGCCCCCAAACCTAGCCCTAACCCTGACCCCTACCATAACCCCACCCCCATACCTAACCCTAACCCTGACCCTAACCCTAGCCCCACCCCCAATCCTAACCCTAACCTTGACCCTTACCCTAACCCCATCCCCAAACCTAACCCTAGTCCTGACCCCTACCCTAACCCCATCCCTAAAACCTAGCCCTAGCCTGGACCCTTACCCTGACCCCATCCCCCCTACCCCTACCCCTAGGTTGTAGTCAGAGTCCATAGGAGGTACAGTATAATACCCTAACTCCTAACTCGCCTGTTTTCCTCCCAACTGTACACAGGGACCATCTCGAAATAATTAAACAACAAACAAAATCAATACCACGCTGGACCAACAATCAAAACAATGTAAAAATAGATCACAAAGAACACCCAATATCAATACAACTACCCAATCTGAAAAATCCAACTACTAACAAACCCAATAAAGCGAATATCGAGATTACACGAAAACTAACCAACGCCAATATAACTTACATCTACATTTATACAAAACAAGAATAATTACCACACTTTGGAAATGTTTTTTATACCATACAACAGTAAAACAAGCATTAAGAACAACTAACCATAACCAGAATCATCCTGAACAGGAAAATCGAAAAACCGATTAAAAGGGACGATCTCGAATTAAACAAAAAAACACACACAAAATCAACACCATTCGGGACCAACAACCAAAAAAACAAAGGATAACTTCTAAAGAACACCTAATACCAAGACAATAACCCAATCTGGAAAAGCCAACTATTAATAAACCCAACAAAGTGAATATCGAGATTACACGAAAACTAATTAACTCCAATACAACTTACATCTGCAATTATACAAAACAAGAGCAACTAACATTTTCCGGAACCATTTTCATACCACATTAGGATAAATCTATCATATCTAAACATTAAGAACAACTAACCTCAACTGTAACCACTTAGAACAGAAAAATCGAAAAACCGACTGCAGCAGCCTCCCCTATAAAAGGGAGAGCCAGCCACAGAGCTCTCATTCCAGCTCGAGCCAGCAACACAGACACATCTCTCTGATTGCTCTCCACTTATAGTGCACTTAGCAAGCCTATGCCTGATGAAGATTCCCTTTGGAATCGAAACGCGTCGCACATTAGGCTTGCATGAAAATATATTTTAGTAAGTTAAGACACTATTTATAGTGCTTTACTAAAATAATAACCAGAAAAAGAAAAGAAACACCCACACACACGGAATTTGGAAGATTCAATCTTTATTGAAGACTTCATACAACCAACATTAATCCGAAGGAACAACAACATAACTTCAGTACACACATACACAATTAACCTGCAAAAGGAAAACCAACAACACAAACAACAAATACACACACGCAAACAACTTTACACATACTTACCATACCTGAGGAAGGACAACAACACATATACATACAATACACATACTTACCATACCTGAAAGAGAAAAATAAATTACACATACACACAAAAAAGACAAAATAATACAAAAAAATAAAAAATATATAAAAAAACATATACAAAAAAATAACAAAAAAGAAAAAAGATATAAAAAAAGAGAAAATAAACCATACTTACCAAGACACACCTACTCACCACCACGATGGAAAATGACGAAGGATGGACCACAGTTCGGTATGGCCGAAGACGCCGCCGAATCCAACTTACAGAAACCGAAGAACCAGACTCCAACTACGCCAGTAATTACAAACCCAGACCCAGAGACACATCATACAACAAAACTAGGAGAACATACGCTCAAGCAGTTACAACAGCCCCAACATACTACACACGAACAAGGAACTATTCGGGACCACAACGACCACCACCATGGAAACAAACACAATACAATCATCAACCAAGAGGAGGACAGAGACCACAAACATACTATGGGACAAACTATAGACCACGCTTCAATACTTACCAACGTACAGAACCCAACAGAGGACAAAACAGGGTACCATATGACCCGAATCCCGAAGCAAAGGAGAACATTAGAATAATG
Organism: Coilia nasus; assembly: GCA_027475355.1. Taxonomy (NCBI): domain Eukaryota; kingdom Metazoa; phylum Chordata; class Actinopteri; order Clupeiformes; family Engraulidae; genus Coilia; species Coilia nasus. The sequence goes on from CM050205.1 coordinate 18,377, forward strand.
CACAAAGTAATCACACTGGTACACCACCTCAGTAACATTGAGGTAGATGAACAAATTATAGAACCACCTACAATAACACGGATGACGGACTACCTCATACAAACAATAAAGCCTGCTCTACCGAACGAAGACACCCTAGAACTCTTGGAGGGAAACGCTAGAAACTGGGCCTACACCACACTACTCATACTAAAACAACATTACACAAACACCCTGGATACTGAACTGGACAAACTTACCACAAGGACCTCCACCAACTGGCAACAACAATTCGAAATAGCCACCAGGATGGCGAAACGCCAAAGGGGGAAAAGACTACAGCCCAGCACAATCAACATTGCTGAGGAAAAGGTCAAAGGATACATTGGAGCCCTACCCGACGACCTAGCATCACAACACAGTGACTCAGACCTACCAGAACAAATCCCAGAACCAATCACTACAAAAACACAACCCACGACCAATCCAAACAACACTCACTCTCCACCTCAAACACAACGCAAAATTAGAACATACAGCACGAGAGCCATACAAACGGATACCATACATGACTGGAGTCCCACCCCAGCTACACACGAAACCCCCATACCAAACCTTGATAACACAATGGAACAAGACCTGATTACATTGGATGAAGACAATACTACCTCTACTCCGATGACCACTACATCAATAAAGACAATTCAAATTCCAAGAGGTCTACCACAGAGGACTCCCAGGACAACCACTGCCCCCACTGAGGGAAGTCCAATCTTGAAAAAACATAGGACACAAAATACCATACAGACACACCTAACATTGCAACCTATCAACACAGCACCCAGTCCAACACTACCACAACAAACCACACCCATTTTAACTACACAAGACAACGACGAACACATAACCCTAAGGAGGGTAACCAGACACCTCAACAGTACACAGAGACTCAAGGATTGGACCCTAAGCATTTGGAAACCCACTTTGATCATAGGAGACTCAAACCTAGCCAGAATTGAACCCTTTGAATACCAAGATGTACAAATCGAAAGCTACCCAGGGACTACATTTTTCCATGCGGAAACTCTATTACGTGATGCTACCGTTCACTCTACAATTAACAACATAATCCTATCCTTTGGAATAAACTGTAGGACCAAAAAAGTGAAGGAGACCACAATTAAACAGATACAAAGAACCATCAAAATAACAAAAGACCGCTTCCCTGAGGCCCACATATACATCCCTATCATCAACTTCTCATCTCTACTACCTGCAACTGAAATCACAGCCCTAAAAACAATCAATAGCTATTTGGAACGAAACTGCCCAACCATCCCCCCTATCTCTAAGCGAACATTCAGAACTACAGAAGATAAGATACATTGGACCTCAGAGACTGCCAACAACATTCTACGACATTGGATGTCATTTTTAAACTTCTCAGCCCCATAAGTCTCCACAAAGGAGAGGGGCCTAACAATATTCTAGTCCTAACTAATAAACATAAACTAACCAAAGCACAAACATCATTACTTAACAGAGGACTCAAATTTATCCCAACTCTAAATACACATACCAATTGGAAAAAAGAATTACAAAATGATCTACAAAACTACCACAGGAAAATAAAACTAGCAGAATTTTTTGAAGGACAAGAAAAATCCCCCCTACCATTTCTACCACCATCTCATTGGACGCCTAAACAAGAACAAGTACCACACACAATAAAAGAACTAATCACACAAGATCTAAACAACTTCAAGACAATACCACAATATCAGAAAATACAACATAACATACTGAAAGAGGAAGCACACGCTCTAAAACAACTATGTAGGAACAAGAACATTGTAATAAAACCAGCAGACAAGGGCAGCACAGTCGTCATCATGGGGAGGGACCAGTACACCTGGGAGGCACTAAATCAATTGAACAATACGGAATATTACACTAAATTACCAAAGCCTATTTACACAGATACAATTCCGAAAATTAGAAAAATATTGGATACACTAAAGGACAAAAAGTACATAAATCAAAAACAACACACCTACCTGTTAGGCAATCCCGTAGTCCGACCCAGGAGATTTTACACTCTTCCAAAAATACATAAAAACCCGGCAACATGGAGCATCCCATTTCAAATTCCACCTGGGAGACCCATAGTTTCAGACATAGACAGCGAATCATACAAAACTGCAGAATATCTAGAACATTTCCTCACACCCATATCTACTAAGCACAAGAGTTACATTAAGGACACCTACCACTTCACAGAAATAATTAAAAACCTCACCACTCCTACAACTGCTTACCTATTTACAATGGACATTAATAGTCTCTACACCAACATTGAAACACCCGCAGGCATTCAAGCCGTCAAAGCCACATTCCAGAAATATCCCGATAAAAAAAGACCCGATAGAGAATTACTGCAACTACTAGAAATCAACCTCACCACCAATGATTTTGAATTTGATACACATTTTTATTTACAGATTAAGGGTACAGCTATGGGCAAAAAATTTGCCCCGGCCTATGCAAACATTTTTATGGCAACATGGGAAGAGGAGGCCCTCCGGAAATGCCCAAAACAACCACTACACTATCACAGATACCTAGACGACATATTTGGAATATGGACACACACAGAACAAGAATTCTTGGAATTTACAAACATACTCAACAACCATCATCCATCCATTAAACTAACATCCCAATTAGACCCACAGACAATTAACTTCCTAGACACCACAGTATACAAAGGACCTACATTTGGAGATACCAATAAACTGGACATTAAGGTATATTTCAAGGACACGGACACACACGCATTACTACACAAAAACAGCTACCACCCGAAACATACATTCAAAGGTATAGTGAAGTCACAACTATTACGCTTCAAACGCATATGCACAACCCATACAGATTTCATTACGGCCACCAAAACACTTTTCACAGCCCTACGACATAGAGGATACTCCAGACCATTCCTACGGAAGTGCTACAAAACCTACTTAGACACAAGACCCATAGACACAGAGGACATTATTCCACTCATTACAACATACTCACCTATAAACCAACAATTCGGCAGGAAAATAAAACATAATTTTCAAACCATATTACAAAACCAAGGCTACCTACAAAACCATAAAATAATATCCGCACATAGAAGAAATAAAAATCTACAAGACTACCTTATACATGCAAAATTAAAACCGCTAAGACCACCCAAGAACAAAACAGACATTTCCCATTACCAAAAAATAACATGGATTAATGACTCACTTAATCAGAATACATTTCAAACACAAAAAAACATAAAGCCTACAACAAAAAACTGTATCTACCTTATCTGGTGTAACGCCTGCCACATTAAGTACGTAGGCGAAACGGGAAACGCCATCTCCACAAGACTCACACAACACAGATACAACATCAGAAATAAAAGACAAACGCAGACAGCATTGGTCGCACACTTTATTAAACATAACCTCAAAGAACTCAGATACACGGGTCTTCAACACAATCCCACTTGGAAATTACATCAAAGACAAAAGGAAGAAAGAAAGTGGATTAAACAATTAAAAACAAAACAACCACTAGGTTTAAACATACACTAAGAAAAGCCTTATACCGTTGGGATGGACCGTGCCATTCACTGGACCATACCTGGACACAAGACTAACCTAAACCGCCCCCAAACCTAGCCCTAACCCTGACCCCTACCATAACCCCACCCCCATACCTAACCCTAACCCTGACCCTAACCCTAGCCCCACCCCCAATCCTAACCCTAACCTTGACCCTTACCCTAACCCCATCCCCAAACCTAACCCTAGTCCTGACCCCTACCCTAACCCCATCCCTAAAACCTAGCCCTAGCCTGGACCCTTACCCTGACCCCATCCCCCCTACCCCTACCCCTAGGTTGTAGTCAGAGTCCATAGGAGGTACAGTATAATACCCTAACTCCTAACCCTAACCCTAACCCTAACCCTAACCCTAACCCTAACCCTAACCCTAACCCTAACCCTAACCCTAACCCTAACCCTTATTATTAACAATTGAATGACAGCACAAATTAAAGGGGATGATAGGGGATAACTTTGGCCCTAACCCCAACCCAACTCTTACCCTAACCATAACCAACCATGGCCCCTAACTCTGGCCCTAACCCCAACCTAATTCTTACCCTAACCATAGCCCCAACTCGTTTTTTTGCCCTAACTTGACCTAGCCACCCTGAGCCTTGAGACCTATACTTAATTGCACCTCCCAAAATACAAAATATTAACAATTTTGTTTATAACAGAACTATAATTTCACGGTTTATTTTAACCCAACTAATAATACCATAACTGGCTATTAACTAATATGCTATCTTGCTAAATTGCTAGTATGCTGTCGGGCTAAAGTGCTATTGGGCTATCGCACTAAAGGGCCATTGTGCTATCGTGTTTAAGTGCTAGTGGGCTAACGTGCTAAAGTGCTGTTGTGCTAATGGGTCACCCTACTTACCATATCAAAAAAACCCATCCATTTTACATTTAAATACTCACCGTAACCTTTCCAACCTCCATTATTCAGTTTTGGCCCAAGTGGATTCAAATCATCCTACTGTTTTCCTTGTCCTTAATTAAAAGAGATGTTCCAAAATACAAGTTGATGTAGAATACATCAATCATACACTTCGGTTATAATTTCATGTTTTACTACCTCTATTTACAATTTGGTACGAATTTCACTTTAATTAGACTAAAAGACACCCACAAACACTTATTTGATCTAATTTTAAGCCAATTGTCACAATTTGACATAAAATACATTACCAATACATTTCGGTTATAATTTCATGTTTTACTACCTTTATTTACAATCTGGTATGAATCTTACTTCATTTTAACACAAAAGACACCCACAAACACATATTTGGTTTTATTATAAAACAATTGTCACAACCTGACATAAAAAACATTAAGCGATAAGGGCTTGTTTTGAAATACCATGGACGTACAACTACAGCAACGCTACGGGGAGCCTCGTGGGAGACCTCGTGCGCGCCTACAACTTTCCAATTTTCAGCAACCTTCCCGTAGTATAAACAGATCTACGAAGGGAAACAGAAAACAATGGGCACATCCACCCACAAACAATTATGAGTACAGACTACAATTTAATCCAAGACAACAAACTGAGGACAGAAACAACTTCAATTTCAACCCAGGAAGACACAATAACACTGGACAAAGACAAAACCGAGTTCAAAGACCTACAAAGGACCGAAGAGCGGATGCAGGAACAAGGGACCCTGACCATAAAACACTAATTCGTAAAATATATGACCTCATTCGCATCTTTCACCACCGTCATAATGTCTCACTGGATTCTGATCCAGACAATCAACCACCGGCATTCCAAAAAATCTCACATTACTTGTCCTCCATCATTAGACCAGTGGCCCCTTCAGATGATACACAATTAAAAATTATGGCTAATGCCAAAAATTGGGCCATTACCACCCAACAGATTCTGGTGGAACATTACGATGGTTGTATTCAAAAATGTTCCCAAGAACTACAACCTCTGCTGCGGGAGGATTGGCTTCAGGCCTTTGGTGAAGCTCGAAATTGGGCCCAAAGGAGATACAAACGACGCCTACATGAGGAGGCAATTTGCAGTACAGAGGCATTACTGATTTCCTTGCAGGACAACTACCCTGCCCCTCCTCCTCCTACCACTCGGCCCATTGATAATTTGCTCTCTCCACCTCCGCATCCACCCCCAATCCCTCCAAGACCAGATCAGGCCACTGACAGAGATACCATACCGGCTCAATCAATACCTCGAAGGAGTGACAACATCTTTCAGGAGGATGACTTCCCGGCCCTTCAAAGGGTAGATGTGGCACTTTCTACACACAACCCCTTTTACGAGGGCCCTTTACCCAATTTGGGACTACGCCAACATCCTCAAATCCCTCTACCTCAGAGGACGAACGGGATTCAAAACCCCAGTAACCCAGGGGTTGTACCGGAACAGGACCCTGTTTTACACAGTCTGGACCCATCTTTTGGTCGCGGGACATCTCCCAACCGGGCTCCCGCAAGGACTTCTCCTACTTGCACGCATCTAAGGGCATCAGACACCGGGTCCCCCCAGGTTGAAATTCATGCCCCTGGGGCGCAGGGCATTACACCTCTTCCATCCCCGGCCACACAACATTCAATCGCCTCTGAAGGATCCGAACTGGACATTGATGTGGGGATTTTGCCAACTACAAACCCCACATTCAATCCTAACTCCAACCTTTCAACCACTGGGACCTTAAAACCCCATATCACAAAGATAGGCAGTTCTCCTTCAACTACATCCCTCCTTCGACCGGCCAGACATATACAAACTCACAAAAAATTAATAGACTGGTCTCTTACGGCCCAGAGGAAGTGGCTCATTCTGGGAGATTCTAATTTAGCCAGAATTCCCGAGTACAACATTTCGGATCTCCAAATAGATAGCTACCCTGGGGCTACTTTCAGACATGCCGAAGCCATCTTGGAGAGAGCAAAATCCTTGGTCCAGGTGGAGAAGATTGTCCTGTCATTTGGTATCCTTCACATGGAACAAAAGCCCAAACAAACGGCTGTCAAACAATTACAAAGGGCCTTAAAGATGGCCAAGGACAAATTCCCGCAGGCCAAGGTTTGGATCCCTCTTATCAATTACTCCACAAGATTGGAAGCAGAATTCCAAACCAACTTGGAAGAACTTAATTTACATATCAAAAACAATATGCCTTTTGTTCCAAAACTGCCAGATCATCTGTTCCAAACGGAGGACAAGATACACTGGACAAAATCCACAGCTCGGGCCATGTTAGAACATTGGGCACGACGCCTAAACTTGTCAGCCCCCTAACCTCCATCTAATTGGAGCACATGTTTTCCAGGGGAACCTAACGTACGCTGATTCACTGGTTGCCATAGGAAGGACCGTGCCTAACGTGTGCCCTGACCTTGTTGGGGCCACGGATTCTTATATTTTTTTCTCCTAACCAGCCTGTGCCTCTTATGGCTTTTCCAGTGGATTGGTGAGGGTGTCACACATTTACACTCAGAACCCCTAGCCCACTCTTGATAACTACTCCTTTAGACACTGTCATTACTACTATGGTATACACCTTATATAATCTACCTTGAGTTTATGGTTTACCTTTATACCTAATTTAAGGTGTCTTTGCCCCACCTTATGGGCCTAATGTACTTTCCTCTTATTATTAACAATTGAATGACAGCACAAATTAAAGGGGATGATAGGGGATAACTTTGGCCCTAACCCCAACCCAACTCTTACCCTAACCATAACCAACCATGGCCCCTAACTCTGGCCCTAACCCCAACCTAATTCTTACCCTAACCATAGCCCCAACTCGTTTTTTTGCCCTAACTTGACCTAGCCACCCTGAGCCTTGAGACCTATACTTAATTGCACCTCCCAAAATACAAAATATTAACAATTTTGTTTATAACAGAACTATAATTTCACGGTTTATTTTAACCCAACTAATAATACCATAACTGGCTATTAACTAATATGCTATCTTGCTAAATTGCTAGTATGCTGTCGGGCTAAAGTGCTATTGGGCTATCGCACTAAAGGGCCATTGTGCTATCGTGTTTAAGTGCTAGTGGGCTAACGTGCTAAAGTGCTGTTGTGCTAATGGGTCACCCTACTTACCATATCAAAAAAACCCATCCATTTTACATTTAAATACTCACCGTAACCTTTCCAACCTCCATTATTCAGTTTTGGCCCAAGTGGATTCAAATCATCCTACTGTTTTCCTTGTCCTTAATTAAAAGAGATGTTCCAAAATACAAGTTGATGTAGAATACATCAATCATACACTTCGGTTATAATTTCATGTTTTACTACCTCTATTTACAATTTGGTACGAATTTCACTTTAATTAGACTAAAAGACACCCACAAACACTTATTTGATCTAATTTTAAGCCAATTGTCACAATTTGACATAAAATACATTACCAATACATTTCGGTTATAATTTCATGTTTTACTACCTTTATTTACAATCTGGTATGAATCTTACTTCATTTTAACACAAAAGACACCCACAAACACATATTTGGTTTTATTATAAAACAATTGTCACAACCTGACATAAAAAACATTAAGCGATAAGGGCTTGTTTTGAAATACCATGGACGTACAACTACAGCAACGCTACGGGGAGCCTCGTGGGAGACCTCGTGCGCGCCTACAACTTTCCAATTTTCAGCAACCTTCCCGTAGTATAAACAGATCTACGAAGGGAAACAGAAAACAATGGGCACATCCACCCACAAACAATTATGAGTACAGACTACAATTTAATCCAAGACAACAAACTGAGGACAGAAACAACTTCAATTTCAACCCAGGAAGACACAATAACACTGGACAAAGACAAAACCGAGTTCAAAGACCTACAAAGGACCGAAGAGCGGATGCAGGAACAAGGGACCCTGACCATAAAACACTAATTCGTAAAATATATGACCTCATTCGCATCTTTCACCACCGTCATAATGTCTCACTGGATTCTGATCCAGACAATCAACCACCGGCATTCCAAAAAATCTCACATTACTTGTCCTCCATCATTAGACCAGTGGCCCCTTCAGATGATACACAATTAAAAATTATGGCTAATGCCAAAAATTGGGCCATTACCACCCAACAGATTCTGGTGGAACATTACGATGGTTGTATTCAAAAATGTTCCCAAGAACTACAACCTCTGCTGCGGGAGGATTGGCTTCAGGCCTTTGGTGAAGCTCGAAATTGGGCCCAAAGGAGATACAAACGACGCCTACATGAGGAGGCAATTTGCAGTACAGAGGCATTACTGATTTCCTTGCAGGACAACTACCCTGCCCCTCCTCCTCCTACCACTCGGCCCATTGATAATTTGCTCTCTCCACCTCCGCATCCACCCCCAATCCCTCCAAGACCAGATCAGGCCACTGACAGAGATACCATACCGGCTCAATCAATACCTCGAAGGAGTGACAACATCTTTCAGGAGGATGACTTCCCGGCCCTTCAAAGGGTAGATGTGGCACTTTCTACACACAACCCCTTTTACGAGGGCCCTTTACCCAATTTGGGACTACGCCAACATCCTCAAATCCCTCTACCTCAGAGGACGAACGGGATTCAAAACCCCAGTAACCCAGGGGTTGTACCGGAACAGGACCCTGTTTTACACAGTCTGGACCCATCTTTTGGTCGCGGGACATCTCCCAACCGGGCTCCCGCAAGGACTTCTCCTACTTGCACGCATCTAAGGGCATCAGACACCGGGTCCCCCCAGGTTGAAATTCATGCCCCTGGGGCGCAGGGCATTACACCTCTTCCATCCCCGGCCACACAACATTCAATCGCCTCTGAAGGATCCGAACTGGACATTGATGTGGGGATTTTGCCAACTACAAACCCCACATTCAATCCTAACTCCAACCTTTCAACCACTGGGACCTTAAAACCCCATATCACAAAGATAGGCAGTTCTCCTTCAACTACATCCCTCCTTCGACCGGCCAGACATATACAAACTCACAAAAAATTAATAGACTGGTCTCTTACGGCCCAGAGGAAGTGGCTCATTCTGGGAGATTCTAATTTAGCCAGAATTCCCGAGTACAACATTTCGGATCTCCAAATAGATAGCTACCCTGGGGCTACTTTCAGACATGCCGAAGCCATCTTGGAGAGAGCAAAATCCTTGGTCCAGGTGGAGAAGATTGTCCTGTCATTTGGTATCCTTCACATGGAACAAAAGCCCAAACAAACGGCTGTCAAACAATTACAAAGGGCCTTAAAGATGGCCAAGGACAAATTCCCGCAGGCCAAGGTTTGGATCCCTCTTATCAATTACTCCACAAGATTGGAAGCAGAATTCCAAACCAACTTGGAAGAACTTAATTTACATATCAAAAACAATATGCCTTTTGTTCCAAAACTGCCAGATCATCTGTTCCAAACGGAGGACAAGATACACTGGACAAAATCCACAGCTCGGGCCATGTTAGAACATTGGGCACGACGCCTAAACTTGTCAGCCCCCTAACCTCCATCTAATTGGAGCACATGTTTTCCAGGGGAACCTAACGTACGCTGATTCACTGGTTGCCATAGGAAGGACCGTGCCTAACGTGTGCCCTGACCTTGTTGGGGCCACGGATTCTTATATTTTTTTCTCCTAACCAGCCTGTGCCTCTTATGGCTTTTCCAGTGGATTGGTGAGGGTGTCACACATTTACACTCAGAACCCCTAGCCCACTCTTGATAACTACTCCTTTAGACACTGTCATTACTACTATGGTATACACCTTATATAATCTACCTTGAGTTTATGGTTTACCTTTATACCTAATTTAAGGTGTCTTTGCCCCACCTTATGGGCCTAATGTACTTTCCTCTTATTATTAACAATTGAATGACAGCACAAATTAAAGGGGATGATAGGGGATAACTTTGGCCCTAACCCCAACCCAACTCTTACCCTAACCATAACCAACCATGGCCCCTAACTCTGGCCCTAACCCCAACCTAATTCTTACCCTAACCATAGCCCCAACTCGTTTTTTTGCCCTAACTTGACCTAGCCACCCTGAGCCTTGAGACCTATACTTAATTGCACCTCCCAAAATACAAAATATTAACAATTTTGTTTATAACAGAACTATAATTTCACGGTTTATTTTAACCCAACTAATAATACCATAACTGGCTATTAACTAATATGCTATCTTGCTAAATTGCTAGTATGCTGTCGGGCTAAAGTGCTATTGGGCTATCGCACTAAAGGGCCATTGTGCTATCGTGTTTAAGTGCTAGTGGGCTAACGTGCTAAAGTGCTGTTGTGCTAATGGGTCACCCTACTTACCATATCAAAAAAACCCATCCATTTTACATTTAAATACTCACCGTAACCTTTCCAACCTCCATTATTCAGTTTTGGCCCAAGTGGATTCAAATCATCCTACTGTTTTCCTTGTCCTTAATTAAAAGAGATGTTCCAAAATACAAGTTGATGTAGAATACATCAATCATACACTTCGGTTATAATTTCATGTTTTACTACCTCTATTTACAATTTGGTACGAATTTCACTTTAATTAGACTAAAAGACACCCACAAACACTTATTTGATCTAATTTTAAGCCAATTGTCACAATTTGACATAAAATACATTACCAATACATTTCGGTTATAATTTCATGTTTTACTACCTTTATTTACAATCTGGTATGAATCTTACTTCATTTTAACACAAAAGACACCCACAAACACATATTTGGTTTTATTATAAAACAATTGTCACAACCTGACATAAAAAACATTAAGCGATAAGGGCTTGTTTTGAAATACCATGGACGTACAACTACAGCAACGCTACGGGGAGCCTCGTGGGAGACCTCGTGCGCGCCTACAACTTTCCAATTTTCAGCAACCTTCCCGTAGTATAAACAGATCTACGAAGGGAAACAGAAAACAATGGGCACATCCACCCACAAACAATTATGAGTACAGACTACAATTTAATCCAAGACAACAAACTGAGGACAGAAACAACTTCAATTTCAACCCAGGAAGACACAATAACACTGGACAAAGACAAAACCGAGTTCAAAGACCTACAAAGGACCGAAGAGCGGATGCAGGAACAAGGGACCCTGACCATAAAACACTAATTCGTAAAATATATGACCTCATTCGCATCTTTCACCACCGTCATAATGTCTCACTGGATTCTGATCCAGACAATCAACCACCGGCATTCCAAAAAATCTCACATTACTTGTCCTCCATCATTAGACCAGTGGCCCCTTCAGATGATACACAATTAAAAATTATGGCTAATGCCAAAAATTGGGCCATTACCACCCAACAGATTCTGGTGGAACATTACGATGGTTGTATTCAAAAATGTTCCCAAGAACTACAACCTCTGCTGCGGGAGGATTGGCTTCAGGCCTTTGGTGAAGCTCGAAATTGGGCCCAAAGGAGATACAAACGACGCCTACATGAGGAGGCAATTTGCAGTACAGAGGCATTACTGATTTCCTTGCAGGACAACTACCCTGCCCCTCCTCCTCCTACCACTCGGCCCATTGATAATTTGCTCTCTCCACCTCCGCATCCACCCCCAATCCCTCCAAGACCAGATCAGGCCACTGACAGAGATACCATACCGGCTCAATCAATACCTCGAAGGAGTGACAACATCTTTCAGGAGGATGACTTCCCGGCCCTTCAAAGGGTAGATGTGGCACTTTCTACACACAACCCCTTTTACGAGGGCCCTTTACCCAATTTGGGACTACGCCAACATCCTCAAATCCCTCTACCTCAGAGGACGAACGGGATTCAAAACCCCAGTAACCCAGGGGTTGTACCGGAACAGGACCCTGTTTTACACAGTCTGGACCCATCTTTTGGTCGCGGGACATCTCCCAACCGGGCTCCCGCAAGGACTTCTCCTACTTGCACGCATCTAAGGGCATCAGACACCGGGTCCCCCCAGGTTGAAATTCATGCCCCTGGGGCGCAGGGCATTACACCTCTTCCATCCCCGGCCACACAACATTCAATCGCCTCTGAAGGATCCGAACTGGACATTGATGTGGGGATTTTGCCAACTACAAACCCCACATTCAATCCTAACTCCAACCTTTCAACCACTGGGACCTTAAAACCCCATATCACAAAGATAGGCAGTTCTCCTTCAACTACATCCCTCCTTCGACCGGCCAGACATATACAAACTCACAAAAAATTAATAGACTGGTCTCTTACGGCCCAGAGGAAGTGGCTCATTCTGGGAGATTCTAATTTAGCCAGAATTCCCGAGTACAACATTTCGGATCTCCAAATAGATAGCTACCCTGGGGCTACTTTCAGACATGCCGAAGCCATCTTGGAGAGAGCAAAATCCTTGGTCCAGGTGGAGAAGATTGTCCTGTCATTTGGTATCCTTCACATGGAACAAAAGCCCAAACAAACGGCTGTCAAACAATTACAAAGGGCCTTAAAGATGGCCAAGGACAAATTCCCGCAGGCCAAGGTTTGGATCCCTCTTATCAATTACTCCACAAGATTGGAAGCAGAATTCCAAACCAACTTGGAAGAACTTAATTTACATATCAAAAACAATATGCCTTTTGTTCCAAAACTGCCAGATCATCTGTTCCAAACGGAGGACAAGATACACTGGACAAAATCCACAGCTCGGGCCATGTTAGAACATTGGGCACGACGCCTAAACTTGTCAGCCCCCTAACCTCCATCTAATTGGAGCACATGTTTTCCAGGGGAACCTAACGTACGCTGATTCACTGGTTGCCATAGGAAGGACCGTGCCTAACGTGTGCCCTGACCTTGTTGGGGCCACGGATTCTTATATTTTTTTCTCCTAACCAGCCTGTGCCTCTTATGGCTTTTCCAGTGGATTGGTGAGGGTGTCACACATTTACACTCAGAACCCCTAGCCCACTCTTGATAACTACTCCTTTAGACACTGTCATTACTACTATGGTATACACCTTATATAATCTACCTTGAGTTTATGGTTTACCTTTATACCTAATTTAAGGTGTCTTTGCCCCACCTTATGGGCCTAATGTACTTTCCTCTTATTATTAACAATTGAATGACAGCACAAATTAAAGGGGATGATAGGGGATAACTTTGGCCCTAACCCCAACCCAACTCTTACCCTAACCATAACCAACCATGGCCCCTAACTCTGGCCCTAACCCCAACCTAATTCTTACCCTAACCATAGCCCCAACTCGTTTTTTTGCCCTAACTTGACCTAGCCACCCTGAGCCTTGAGACCTATACTTAATTGCACCTCCCAAAATACAAAATATTAACAATTTTGTTTATAACAGAACTATAATTTCACGGTTTATTTTAACCCAACTAATAATACCATAACTGGCTATTAACTAATATGCTATCTTGCTAAATTGCTAGTATGCTGTCGGGCTAAAGTGCTATTGGGCTATCGCACTAAAGGGCCATTGTGCTATCGTGTTTAAGTGCTAGTGGGCTAACGTGCTAAAGTGCTGTTGTGCTAATGGGTCACCCTACTTACCATATCAAAAAAACCCATCCATTTTACATTTAAATACTCACCGTAACCTTTCCAACCTCCATTATTCAGTTTTGGCCCAAGTGGATTCAAATCATCCTACTGTTTTCCTTGTCCTTAATTAAAAGAGATGTTCCAAAATACAAGTTGATGTAGAATACATCAATCATACACTTCGGTTATAATTTCATGTTTTACTACCTCTATTTACAATTTGGTACGAATTTCACTTTAATTAGACTAAAAGACACCCACAAACACTTATTTGATCTAATTTTAAGCCAATTGTCACAATTTGACATAAAATACATTACCAATACATTTCGGTTATAATTTCATGTTTTACTACCTTTATTTACAATCTGGTATGAATCTTACTTCATTTTAACACAAAAGACACCCACAAACACATATTTGGTTTTATTATAAAACAATTGTCACAACCTGACATAAAAAACATTAAGCGATAAGGGCTTGTTTTGAAATACCATGGACGTACAACTACAGCAACGCTACGGGGAGCCTCGTGGGAGACCTCGTGCGCGCCTACAACTTTCCAATTTTCAGCAACCTTCCCGTAGTATAAACAGATCTACGAAGGGAAACAGAAAACAATGGGCACATCCACCCACAAACAATTATGAGTACAGACTACAATTTAATCCAAGACAACAAACTGAGGACAGAAACAACTTCAATTTCAACCCAGGAAGACACAATAACACTGGACAAAGACAAAACCGAGTTCAAAGACCTACAAAGGACCGAAGAGCGGATGCAGGAACAAGGGACCCTGACCATAAAACACTAATTCGTAAAATATATGACCTCATTCGCATCTTTCACCACCGTCATAATGTCTCACTGGATTCTGATCCAGACAATCAACCACCGGCATTCCAAAAAATCTCACATTACTTGTCCTCCATCATTAGACCAGTGGCCCCTTCAGATGATACACAATTAAAAATTATGGCTAATGCCAAAAATTGGGCCATTACCACCCAACAGATTCTGGTGGAACATTACGATGGTTGTATTCAAAAATGTTCCCAAGAACTACAACCTCTGCTGCGGGAGGATTGGCTTCAGGCCTTTGGTGAAGCTCGAAATTGGGCCCAAAGGAGATACAAACGACGCCTACATGAGGAGGCAATTTGCAGTACAGAGGCATTACTGATTTCCTTGCAGGACAACTACCCTGCCCCTCCTCCTCCTACCACTCGGCCCATTGATAATTTGCTCTCTCCACCTCCGCATCCACCCCCAATCCCTCCAAGACCAGATCAGGCCACTGACAGAGATACCATACCGGCTCAATCAATACCTCGAAGGAGTGACAACATCTTTCAGGAGGATGACTTCCCGGCCCTTCAAAGGGTAGATGTGGCACTTTCTACACACAACCCCTTTTACGAGGGCCCTTTACCCAATTTGGGACTACGCCAACATCCTCAAATCCCTCTACCTCAGAGGACGAACGGGATTCAAAACCCCAGTAACCCAGGGGTTGTACCGGAACAGGACCCTGTTTTACACAGTCTGGACCCATCTTTTGGTCGCGGGACATCTCCCAACCGGGCTCCCGCAAGGACTTCTCCTACTTGCACGCATCTAAGGGCATCAGACACCGGGTCCCCCCAGGTTGAAATTCATGCCCCTGGGGCGCAGGGCATTACACCTCTTCCATCCCCGGCCACACAACATTCAATCGCCTCTGAAGGATCCGAACTGGACATTGATGTGGGGATTTTGCCAACTACAAACCCCACATTCAATCCTAACTCCAACCTTTCAACCACTGGGACCTTAAAACCCCATATCACAAAGATAGGCAGTTCTCCTTCAACTACATCCCTCCTTCGACCGGCCAGACATATACAAACTCACAAAAAATTAATAGACTGGTCTCTTACGGCCCAGAGGAAGTGGCTCATTCTGGGAGATTCTAATTTAGCCAGAATTCCCGAGTACAACATTTCGGATCTCCAAATAGATAGCTACCCTGGGGCTACTTTCAGACATGCCGAAGCCATCTTGGAGAGAGCAAAATCCTTGGTCCAGGTGGAGAAGATTGTCCTGTCATTTGGTATCCTTCACATGGAACAAAAGCCCAAACAAACGGCTGTCAAACAATTACAAAGGGCCTTAAAGATGGCCAAGGACAAATTCCCGCAGGCCAAGGTTTGGATCCCTCTTATCAATTACTCCACAAGATTGGAAGCAGAATTCCAAACCAACTTGGAAGAACTTAATTTACATATCAAAAACAATATGCCTTTTGTTCCAAAACTGCCAGATCATCTGTTCCAAACGGAGGACAAGATACACTGGACAAAATCCACAGCTCGGGCCATGTTAGAACATTGGGCACGACGCCTAAACTTGTCAGCCCCCTAACCTCCATCTAATTGGAGCACATGTTTTCCAGGGGAACCTAACGTACGCTGATTCACTGGTTGCCATAGGAAGGACCGTGCCTAACGTGTGCCCTGACCTTGTTGGGGCCACGGATTCTTATATTTTTTTCTCCTAACCAGCCTGTGCCTCTTATGGCTTTTCCAGTGGATTGGTGAGGGTGTCACACATTTACACTCAGAACCCCTAGCCCACTCTTGATAACTACTCCTTTAGACACTGTCATTACTACTATGGTATACACCTTATATAATCTACCTTGAGTTTATGGTTTACCTTTATACCTAATTTAAGGTGTCTTTGCCCCACCTTATGGGCCTAATGTACTTTCCTCTTATTATTAACAATTGAATGACAGCACAAATTAAAGGGGATGATAGGGGATAACTTTGGCCCTAACCCCAACCCAACTCTTACCCTAACCATAACCAACCATGGCCCCTAACTCTGGCCCTAACCCCAACCTAATTCTTACCCTAACCATAGCCCCAACTCGTTTTTTTGCCCTAACTTGACCTAGCCACCCTGAGCCTTGAGACCTATACTTAATTGCACCTCCCAAAATACAAAATATTAACAATTTTGTTTATAACAGAACTATAATTTCACGGTTTATTTTAACCCAACTAATAATACCATAACTGGCTATTAACTAATATGCTATCTTGCTAAATTGCTAGTATGCTGTCGGGCTAAAGTGCTATTGGGCTATCGCACTAAAGGGCCATTGTGCTATCGTGTTTAAGTGCTAGTGGGCTAACGTGCTAAAGTGCTGTTGTGCTAATGGGTCACCCTACTTACCATATCAAAAAAACCCATCCATTTTACATTTAAATACTCACCGTAACCTTTCCAACCTCCATTATTCAGTTTTGGCCCAAGTGGATTCAAATCATCCTACTGTTTTCCTTGTCCTTAATTAAAAGAGATGTTCCAAAATACAAGTTGATGTAGAATACATCAATCATACACTTCGGTTATAATTTCATGTTTTACTACCTCTATTTACAATTTGGTACGAATTTCACTTTAATTAGACTAAAAGACACCCACAAACACTTATTTGATCTAATTTTAAGCCAATTGTCACAATTTGACATAAAATACATTACCAATACATTTCGGTTATAATTTCATGTTTTACTACCTTTATTTACAATCTGGTATGAATCTTACTTCATTTTAACACAAAAGACACCCACAAACACATATTTGGTTTTATTATAAAACAATTGTCACAACCTGACATAAAAAACATTAAGCGATAAGGGCTTGTTTTGAAATACCATGGACGTACAACTACAGCAACGCTACGGGGAGCCTCGTGGGAGACCTCGTGCGCGCCTACAACTTTCCAATTTTCAGCAACCTTCCCGTAGTATAAACAGATCTACGAAGGGAAACAGAAAACAATGGGCACATCCACCCACAAACAATTATGAGTACAGACTACAATTTAATCCAAGACAACAAACTGAGGACAGAAACAACTTCAATTTCAACCCAGGAAGACACAATAACACTGGACAAAGACAAAACCGAGTTCAAAGACCTACAAAGGACCGAAGAGCGGATGCAGGAACAAGGGACCCTGACCATAAAACACTAATTCGTAAAATATATGACCTCATTCGCATCTTTCACCACCGTCATAATGTCTCACTGGATTCTGATCCAGACAATCAACCACCGGCATTCCAAAAAATCTCACATTACTTGTCCTCCATCATTAGACCAGTGGCCCCTTCAGATGATACACAATTAAAAATTATGGCTAATGCCAAAAATTGGGCCATTACCACCCAACAGATTCTGGTGGAACATTACGATGGTTGTATTCAAAAATGTTCCCAAGAACTACAACCTCTGCTGCGGGAGGATTGGCTTCAGGCCTTTGGTGAAGCTCGAAATTGGGCCCAAAGGAGATACAAACGACGCCTACATGAGGAGGCAATTTGCAGTACAGAGGCATTACTGATTTCCTTGCAGGACAACTACCCTGCCCCTCCTCCTCCTACCACTCGGCCCATTGATAATTTGCTCTCTCCACCTCCGCATCCACCCCCAATCCCTCCAAGACCAGATCAGGCCACTGACAGAGATACCATACCGGCTCAATCAATACCTCGAAGGAGTGACAACATCTTTCAGGAGGATGACTTCCCGGCCCTTCAAAGGGTAGATGTGGCACTTTCTACACACAACCCCTTTTACGAGGGCCCTTTACCCAATTTGGGACTACGCCAACATCCTCAAATCCCTCTACCTCAGAGGACGAACGGGATTCAAAACCCCAGTAACCCAGGGGTTGTACCGGAACAGGACCCTGTTTTACACAGTCTGGACCCATCTTTTGGTCGCGGGACATCTCCCAACCGGGCTCCCGCAAGGACTTCTCCTACTTGCACGCATCTAAGGGCATCAGACACCGGGTCCCCCCAGGTTGAAATTCATGCCCCTGGGGCGCAGGGCATTACACCTCTTCCATCCCCGGCCACACAACATTCAATCGCCTCTGAAGGATCCGAACTGGACATTGATGTGGGGATTTTGCCAACTACAAACCCCACATTCAATCCTAACTCCAACCTTTCAACCACTGGGACCTTAAAACCCCATATCACAAAGATAGGCAGTTCTCCTTCAACTACATCCCTCCTTCGACCGGCCAGACATATACAAACTCACAAAAAATTAATAGACTGGTCTCTTACGGCCCAGAGGAAGTGGCTCATTCTGGGAGATTCTAATTTAGCCAGAATTCCCGAGTACAACATTTCGGATCTCCAAATAGATAGCTACCCTGGGGCTACTTTCAGACATGCCGAAGCCATCTTGGAGAGAGCAAAATCCTTGGTCCAGGTGGAGAAGATTGTCCTGTCATTTGGTATCCTTCACATGGAACAAAAGCCCAAACAAACGGCTGTCAAACAATTACAAAGGGCCTTAAAGATGGCCAAGGACAAATTCCCGCAGGCCAAGGTTTGGATCCCTCTTATCAATTACTCCACAAGATTGGAAGCAGAATTCCAAACCAACTTGGAAGAACTTAATTTACATATCAAAAACAATATGCCTTTTGTTCCAAAACTGCCAGATCATCTGTTCCAAACGGAGGACAAGATACACTGGACAAAATCCACAGCTCGGGCCATGTTAGAACATTGGGCACGACGCCTAAACTTGTCAGCCCCCTAACCTCCATCTAATTGGAGCACATGTTTTCCAGGGGAACCTAACGTACGCTGATTCACTGGTTGCCATAGGAAGGACCGTGCCTAACGTGTGCCCTGACCTTGTTGGGGCCACGGATTCTTATATTTTTTTCTCCTAACCAGCCTGTGCCTCTTATGGCTTTTCCAGTGGATTGGTGAGGGTGTCACACATTTACACTCAGAACCCCTAGCCCACTCTTGATAACTACTCCTTTAGACACTGTCATTACTACTATGGTATACACCTTATATAATCTACCTTGAGTTTATGGTTTACCTTTATACCTAATTTAAGGTGTCTTTGCCCCACCTTATGGGCCTAATGTACTTTCCTCTTATTATTAACAATTGAATGACAGCACAAATTAAAGGGGATGATAGGGGATAACTTTGGCCCTAACCCCAACCCAACTCTTACCCTAACCATAACCAACCATGGCCCCTAACTCTGGCCCTAACCCCAACCTAATTCTTACCCTAACCATAGCCCCAACTCGTTTTTTTGCCCTAACTTGACCTAGCCACCCTGAGCCTTGAGACCTATACTTAATTGCACCTCCCAAAATACAAAATATTAACAATTTTGTTTATAACAGAACTATAATTTCACGGTTTATTTTAACCCAACTAATAATACCATAACTGGCTATTAACTAATATGCTATCTTGCTAAATTGCTAGTATGCTGTCGGGCTAAAGTGCTATTGGGCTATCGCACTAAAGGGCCATTGTGCTATCGTGTTTAAGTGCTAGTGGGCTAACGTGCTAAAGTGCTGTTGTGCTAATGGGTCACCCTACTTACCATATCAAAAAAACCCATCCATTTTACATTTAAATACTCACCGTAACCTTTCCAACCTCCATTATTCAGTTTTGGCCCAAGTGGATTCAAATCATCCTACTGTTTTCCTTGTCCTTAATTAAAAGAGATGTTCCAAAATACAAGTTGATGTAGAATACATCAATCATACACTTCGGTTATAATTTCATGTTTTACTACCTCTATTTACAATTTGGTACGAATTTCACTTTAATTAGACTAAAAGACACCCACAAACACTTATTTGATCTAATTTTAAGCCAATTGTCACAATTTGACATAAAATACATTACCAATACATTTCGGTTATAATTTCATGTTTTACTACCTTTATTTACAATCTGGTATGAATCTTACTTCATTTTAACACAAAAGACACCCACAAACACATATTTGGTTTTATTATAAAACAATTGTCACAACCTGACATAAAAAACATTAAGCGATAAGGGCTTGTTTTGAAATACCATGGACGTACAACTACAGCAACGCTACGGGGAGCCTCGTGGGAGACCTCGTGCGCGCCTACAACTTTCCAATTTTCAGCAACCTTCCCGTAGTATAAACAGATCTACGAAGGGAAACAGAAAACAATGGGCACATCCACCCACAAACAATTATGAGTACAGACTACAATTTAATCCAAGACAACAAACTGAGGACAGAAACAACTTCAATTTCAACCCAGGAAGACACAATAACACTGGACAAAGACAAAACCGAGTTCAAAGACCTACAAAGGACCGAAGAGCGGATGCAGGAACAAGGGACCCTGACCATAAAACACTAATTCGTAAAATATATGACCTCATTCGCATCTTTCACCACCGTCATAATGTCTCACTGGATTCTGATCCAGACAATCAACCACCGGCATTCCAAAAAATCTCACATTACTTGTCCTCCATCATTAGACCAGTGGCCCCTTCAGATGATACACAATTAAAAATTATGGCTAATGCCAAAAATTGGGCCATTACCACCCAACAGATTCTGGTGGAACATTACGATGGTTGTATTCAAAAATGTTCCCAAGAACTACAACCTCTGCTGCGGGAGGATTGGCTTCAGGCCTTTGGTGAAGCTCGAAATTGGGCCCAAAGGAGATACAAACGACGCCTACATGAGGAGGCAATTTGCAGTACAGAGGCATTACTGATTTCCTTGCAGGACAACTACCCTGCCCCTCCTCCTCCTACCACTCGGCCCATTGATAATTTGCTCTCTCCACCTCCGCATCCACCCCCAATCCCTCCAAGACCAGATCAGGCCACTGACAGAGATACCATACCGGCTCAATCAATACCTCGAAGGAGTGACAACATCTTTCAGGAGGATGACTTCCCGGCCCTTCAAAGGGTAGATGTGGCACTTTCTACACACAACCCCTTTTACGAGGGCCCTTTACCCAATTTGGGACTACGCCAACATCCTCAAATCCCTCTACCTCAGAGGACGAACGGGATTCAAAACCCCAGTAACCCAGGGGTTGTACCGGAACAGGACCCTGTTTTACACAGTCTGGACCCATCTTTTGGTCGCGGGACATCTCCCAACCGGGCTCCCGCAAGGACTTCTCCTACTTGCACGCATCTAAGGGCATCAGACACCGGGTCCCCCCAGGTTGAAATTCATGCCCCTGGGGCGCAGGGCATTACACCTCTTCCATCCCCGGCCACACAACATTCAATCGCCTCTGAAGGATCCGAACTGGACATTGATGTGGGGATTTTGCCAACTACAAACCCCACATTCAATCCTAACTCCAACCTTTCAACCACTGGGACCTTAAAACCCCATATCACAAAGATAGGCAGTTCTCCTTCAACTACATCCCTCCTTCGACCGGCCAGACATATACAAACTCACAAAAAATTAATAGACTGGTCTCTTACGGCCCAGAGGAAGTGGCTCATTCTGGGAGATTCTAATTTAGCCAGAATTCCCGAGTACAACATTTCGGATCTCCAAATAGATAGCTACCCTGGGGCTACTTTCAGACATGCCGAAGCCATCTTGGAGAGAGCAAAATCCTTGGTCCAGGTGGAGAAGATTGTCCTGTCATTTGGTATCCTTCACATGGAACAAAAGCCCAAACAAACGGCTGTCAAACAATTACAAAGGGCCTTAAAGATGGCCAAGGACAAATTCCCGCAGGCCAAGGTTTGGATCCCTCTTATCAATTACTCCACAAGATTGGAAGCAGAATTCCAAACCAACTTGGAAGAACTTAATTTACATATCAAAAACAATATGCCTTTTGTTCCAAAACTGCCAGATCATCTGTTCCAAACGGAGGACAAGATACACTGGACAAAATCCACAGCTCGGGCCATGTTAGAACATTGGGCACGACGCCTAAACTTGTCAGCCCCCTAACCTCCATCTAATTGGAGCACATGTTTTCCAGGGGAACCTAACGTACGCTGATTCACTGGTTGCCATAGGAAGGACCGTGCCTAACGTGTGCCCTGACCTTGTTGGGGCCACGGATTCTTATATTTTTTTCTCCTAACCAGCCTGTGCCTCTTATGGCTTTTCCAGTGGATTGGTGAGGGTGTCACACATTTACACTCAGAACCCCTAGCCCACTCTTGATAACTACTCCTTTAGACACTGTCATTACTACTATGGTATACACCTTATATAATCTACCTTGAGTTTATGGTTTACCTTTATACCTAATTTAAGGTGTCTTTGCCCCACCTTATGGGCCTAATGTACTTTCCTCTTATTATTAACAATTGAATGACAGCACAAATTAAAGGGGATGATAGGGGATAACTTTGGCCCTAACCCCAACCCAACTCTTACCCTAACCATAACCAACCATGGCCCCTAACTCTGGCCCTAACCCCAACCTAATTCTTACCCTAACCATAGCCCCAACTCGTTTTTTTGCCCTAACTTGACCTAGCCACCCTGAGCCTTGAGACCTATACTTAATTGCACCTCCCAAAATACAAAATATTAACAATTTTGTTTATAACAGAACTATAATTTCACGGTTTATTTTAACCCAACTAATAATACCATAACTGGCTATTAACTAATATGCTATCTTGCTAAATTGCTAGTATGCTGTCGGGCTAAAGTGCTATTGGGCTATCGCACTAAAGGGCCATTGTGCTATCGTGTTTAAGTGCTAGTGGGCTAACGTGCTAAAGTGCTGTTGTGCTAATGGGTCACCCTACTTACCATATCAAAAAAACCCATCCATTTTACATTTAAATACTCACCGTAACCTTTCCAACCTCCATTATTCAGTTTTGGCCCAAGTGGATTCAAATCATCCTACTGTTTTCCTTGTCCTTAATTAAAAGAGATGTTCCAAAATACAAGTTGATGTAGAATACATCAATCATACACTTCGGTTATAATTTCATGTTTTACTACCTCTATTTACAATTTGGTACGAATTTCACTTTAATTAGACTAAAAGACACCCACAAACACTTATTTGATCTAATTTTAAGCCAATTGTCACAATTTGACATAAAATACATTACCAATACATTTCGGTTATAATTTCATGTTTTACTACCTTTATTTACAATCTGGTATGAATCTTACTTCATTTTAACACAAAAGACACCCACAAACACATATTTGGTTTTATTATAAAACAATTGTCACAACCTGACATAAAAAACATTAAGCGATAAGGGCTTGTTTTGAAATACCATGGACGTACAACTACAGCAACGCTACGGGGAGCCTCGTGGGAGACCTCGTGCGCGCCTACAACTTTCCAATTTTCAGCAACCTTCCCGTAGTATAAACAGATCTACGAAGGGAAACAGAAAACAATGGGCACATCCACCCACAAACAATTATGAGTACAGACTACAATTTAATCCAAGACAACAAACTGAGGACAGAAACAACTTCAATTTCAACCCAGGAAGACACAATAACACTGGACAAAGACAAAACCGAGTTCAAAGACCTACAAAGGACCGAAGAGCGGATGCAGGAACAAGGGACCCTGACCATAAAACACTAATTCGTAAAATATATGACCTCATTCGCATCTTTCACCACCGTCATAATGTCTCACTGGATTCTGATCCAGACAATCAACCACCGGCATTCCAAAAAATCTCACATTACTTGTCCTCCATCATTAGACCAGTGGCCCCTTCAGATGATACACAATTAAAAATTATGGCTAATGCCAAAAATTGGGCCATTACCACCCAACAGATTCTGGTGGAACATTACGATGGTTGTATTCAAAAATGTTCCCAAGAACTACAACCTCTGCTGCGGGAGGATTGGCTTCAGGCCTTTGGTGAAGCTCGAAATTGGGCCCAAAGGAGATACAAACGACGCCTACATGAGGAGGCAATTTGCAGTACAGAGGCATTACTGATTTCCTTGCAGGACAACTACCCTGCCCCTCCTCCTCCTACCACTCGGCCCATTGATAATTTGCTCTCTCCACCTCCGCATCCACCCCCAATCCCTCCAAGACCAGATCAGGCCACTGACAGAGATACCATACCGGCTCAATCAATACCTCGAAGGAGTGACAACATCTTTCAGGAGGATGACTTCCCGGCCCTTCAAAGGGTAGATGTGGCACTTTCTACACACAACCCCTTTTACGAGGGCCCTTTACCCAATTTGGGACTACGCCAACATCCTCAAATCCCTCTACCTCAGAGGACGAACGGGATTCAAAACCCCAGTAACCCAGGGGTTGTACCGGAACAGGACCCTGTTTTACACAGTCTGGACCCATCTTTTGGTCGCGGGACATCTCCCAACCGGGCTCCCGCAAGGACTTCTCCTACTTGCACGCATCTAAGGGCATCAGACACCGGGTCCCCCCAGGTTGAAATTCATGCCCCTGGGGCGCAGGGCATTACACCTCTTCCATCCCCGGCCACACAACATTCAATCGCCTCTGAAGGATCCGAACTGGACATTGATGTGGGGATTTTGCCAACTACAAACCCCACATTCAATCCTAACTCCAACCTTTCAACCACTGGGACCTTAAAACCCCATATCACAAAGATAGGCAGTTCTCCTTCAACTACATCCCTCCTTCGACCGGCCAGACATATACAAACTCACAAAAAATTAATAGACTGGTCTCTTACGGCCCAGAGGAAGTGGCTCATTCTGGGAGATTCTAATTTAGCCAGAATTCCCGAGTACAACATTTCGGATCTCCAAATAGATAGCTACCCTGGGGCTACTTTCAGACATGCCGAAGCCATCTTGGAGAGAGCAAAATCCTTGGTCCAGGTGGAGAAGATTGTCCTGTCATTTGGTATCCTTCACATGGAACAAAAGCCCAAACAAACGGCTGTCAAACAATTACAAAGGGCCTTAAAGATGGCCAAGGACAAATTCCCGCAGGCCAAGGTTTGGATCCCTCTTATCAATTACTCCACAAGATTGGAAGCAGAATTCCAAACCAACTTGGAAGAACTTAATTTACATATCAAAAACAATATGCCTTTTGTTCCAAAACTGCCAGATCATCTGTTCCAAACGGAGGACAAGATACACTGGACAAAATCCACAGCTCGGGCCATGTTAGAACATTGGGCACGACGCCTAAACTTGTCAGCCCCCTAACCTCCATCTAATTGGAGCACATGTTTTCCAGGGGAACCTAACGTACGCTGATTCACTGGTTGCCATAGGAAGGACCGTGCCTAACGTGTGCCCTGACCTTGTTGGGGCCACGGATTCTTATATTTTTTTCTCCTAACCAGCCTGTGCCTCTTATGGCTTTTCCAGTGGATTGGTGAGGGTGTCACACATTTACACTCAGAACCCCTAGCAGCCCCTATAATCAAACCTGAATCAAACCTCAAACCTTAACTTAACCTAACCCCCCCCAAAAAAACTGAGGCCTTACCTCAACTTCAATCCTAACCTTAACCCTGAAACGTCTAACCTAAACCTAACCCCAACCCCAATAATCAAGCCTAAACCTAACCCCAAACCTAAACTCAACTTCCCCCCCCCCCCCCCCCAAAAAAAAAAAAATGAGGCCTTACCTCAACCTCAATCCTAATCTTAACTCGAATACACCTACTTCTTTTAACTGGTTAATACAACAACCCAAATAATAAGACAAAAATCAGATGAACCTTCAATATAGCATTTTTATTCTTTTTAGTTATTTATTATTTACAATTTCTCCCCCCCCCCCCCTTTTTTTTAATAATTAGTCTCCAGGATTACAGGTATCAGTGTGTGTATGGTTGGGTGAGTGTATTTCAGTGTGAATGAGTGTATGCGTGAAAAAGAGGCTGAAGGACGTTATTAAAGAAAAACAATAAAAGAAACAGAAAAAGCCAACACAGAAAAAATGGAAAAGTAAAACGATCCCTAACGTATAACACCAAAAACATAAAGAACAAAAACAGTAATGTAATAAAGGAGGGCGAGGGTCAACACCCCAATTACGACGAAGGCCAGAGTCCAACGGGTACACACACATCGTCTCCTGTAAAAACAAGATACCCAATGAATTGAGAATAATCATACCAACACGAAATATCTGGTTAAAAAATATGAGTAAAACTATGATAAAAACAATAAAGGAAGGATACGTACGCTCTTTGAGGATAAAAAAGTACGCTAGGTTGTCGGACAAGGGGCCTCCGAGCCCCGGGGACATAGAGAACGGAAAAGTCCCCCCCTCCACGGGGACTGACGACAGCCCCCGTTATGGTGGGCACAGCAGGTAACCTCCCCGGGGTGGGGAGGAAGCCTTCTGTCATCTCCATTACTATTAAAAATAACATTAAAACAACTCCTTATCTAAGAATACACGCAATTCAGATACAAAAACATTCATTTTTTACTTATTAACTCTAATTATATGATAATATTAGCTCTTACCAGGCACAGCTAGCGGAGGCGCACATGGCGGAAGATAGCCATCCATTTTGATTATCGGAAGTGAAATGAACTTCTTATGAGAGACCAACCTGTTAGTCATGTGACTAGACCCACCCTTCAATTTGATACATGTGATATTTTCCACACAGAAAGAATATACATGAGTCGGGGACAATACACGTGACATGATCATGTGCCTATTACACTATTTTGGCGGAACAGGAGGAGACCAGATCGTTGACGGAGAAAAAGAAAGAAAGACTCAAAATATCCCTGAATATTAGTTTATTTGTTCTCTAAGGCCAACATTATTGACAACACACAACGGAACTAACTCTATTCATCCATAGATAATAATCAGACCACCACAAAGTACGGGTTTAGGATCAAGACACGCAAAACAAACCCTCCCAGATAGCAAGAAATACCCACATTGTTACTCCCTAACAAAATGGAAACACAGCCCAAGAGGCTTGCTGACATTGCTACTAATAGGCGCCGGCGCGTGCACTCCCTCAGACTCTCTACTCCAAACCTTGCAGTTTAAGACTGTAAGGGGAGAGCTGTTGTAACTTTTCTAACACCTAACCTTGCCAGAGCCTTCGGACCTGAGCGGTCAGTAACATGCAAAAAATAGGGGCAATTTTATTCTTGCTCTCCCAATACTAAAAGGATACAAAAGAAATTATAATCCATACTTAAAAACCATAAATTGAAACCATACCATTAAAACAATCCCAACTACTACCCCCCAATGAATAAACAAATGAATGAGGAACATTGGTACTAACAAACAAACTTATACATCTATAATCTATAAACATCTATAAACATAAATGACTAAATAAATAAGCAAAGAGATGAAGAAAGGAATAAATAAATAAATGGGAAAACATAACCACAGAGCCATCAATAATACTCACCCGAAATTTAACAGAATTCAACAATAGCAAAAAAAGTCCACAAGATGGCAGCATGAGACTGTATAATGAATAAGAGTACCCTGTCATAGGTGGTAATCCCACTGAATAAATATTAACTTGGAGCAATACCAAAAAACGCCACAAGAGAGCAGCACCAATTTACACCATACAATGGTTCAACCCAAATGGTATGCACAACATACGAGGAAGAGTACGCTACCAAAATTCAAGTAAACAAAACGAACACCCCCTCTAAGAATATGAATATCCTTTTAACCAAGCCATCAAAACTACCATAGATAACCGTTCTGTAAAGTAAAATATGCTTAAATAATAATATAAAAAATAAAAACGCTCGGTCTCTCTAGCCCGCCCCGAGACGAAAGAATTAGATAAAATGGAGAGGTACGGAGACAAACTTAATGATCCGGGTAGAATCCCTCTCTCGCCTAAAAACGCTTCCTTTGACCCCCACATATTTTTTATTCTTTCCCCTCGGCAATTTTGGAGTTATAAATTTTAAATAGCAACTCGCCAGACTTCGCTGGAAAAAACGATACCGGACATTGGTCGCAACTAAAGCCGGAAGCCCAACAAAAGACAAAAAAATATATGAGACATAGTGCAGCGGTTAGGTAGGCTACCTACCATACGGACGACCGGGGTTCGCGACCTTGGTGAACCACTTCTTACAATTAAATATGTTAATTAAGATGAAATCTATTAATACATAGGAATTAATAGGGAAAAGGTAACTCTTTTTTCGTAAAACTCCACAAAAAGATTTGTACCTTTTTATACCTTTCCATCCCCCTCTCCCTTCTTCCCTGAGATTCTTGGGGATGGACTGGGTGAGGGTGGATGGAGTTAAGCCAAGCCGGCTTAAGAGGACTGTCTCGCCCAGAAAGGCCGACACCTCTCGCTCCACAAGAATCCCCCTTGACCCTTCCCTCTCTCTCCCTCTCTCTCTCTCTCCCTCTCTCTTTCTCTCTTGCTCTCTCCCAACCCCCTCTACTTTCACGTAAATCTACAAACTTAAAAAATTAAGTCGGACCACCGAATGATACCTTAAAACAACATACTCTGACGGTACATCATAGGATCTGAGGACGAAGGAGTTTTTTTTTTTTTTTTTTTTTTTTGGACAGTAGATTCCGACACCTTTACCAGGAAGTTTGCTGATTGTATAGTCGTCTTAGCACCTGGATGGACTTTCTTCACAGAAAAAATTAGACGATTTTTCCATACTATACACCCGCAATTCCTCAATACTAAAAAGATACAAAAAAATTACAATCTACACACTAACCATAAACCATAAAATGGAAACCTACCATTAAACAAACCTAATTACTACCCCCCAATGAATAAACAACTGAAGGACGAACATTTATACTAAAAAATAAACATATACACTTATAATACTATATCTATTGACGTCAAAATCACAAATGACTAATTAAATAAGCAAAAAGTTAAATAGAAAAGTAAACAAATAAATAGAAGAACAAAACAACAGAGTCATCAATAATATTCACCCGAAAATTAACAAGAACCCAACAGTAACAAAAAAAGTCCACAAGATGGCAGCATGAGACTGTATATTGAATAAGAGTACCCTGTCATAGGTGGTACTCCCACTGAATAAATATTAGCTGGAAGCAATACCAAAAAAACGCCACAAGAGAGCAGCACCAATTTACACCATACAATGGTTCAACCCAAATGGTATGCACAACATACGAGGAAGAGTACGCTACCAAAATTCAAGTAAACAAAACGAACACCCCCTCTAAGAATATGAATATCCTTTTAACCAAGCCATCAAAACTACCATAGATAACCGTTCTTCAAAGTAAAGATATACTTAAATAATAATATAAACAAAAACGCTCCGTCTCTCCAGCCCTCCCCGGAACGAAAGAATTAGGTAAAATGGAGAGGGACGGAGACAAACTAAATGATCCTGGGAGAACCCCTCTCTCGCCTAAAAACGCTTCCTTTGACCCCCCATATATATATATTTTTTTTATTCTTTCCTCTCGGCAATTTTGGAGTTATAAAAATTAAATAGCAACTCGCCAGACTTCGAAAAAAACGATACCGGACATTGGTCGCAACTTAATCTAGTAGGGCAACAAAAGACAAAGAAATATATGAGACATAGTGTGGCGGTTAGGTAGGCTACCTACCATACGGACGACCGGGGTTCGCGACCTTGGTGAACCACTTCTTACAATTAAAATTTAATTAAGATGAAATCCATTAATACATAGAAATTAACAGGTAAAAGGTAACTCTTTTTCCGTGAAACTCCACAAAAAATACTTGTACCTTCTTATAACTTTCCATCCCCCTCTCCCTTCTTCCCTGAGATGCTTGGGGATGGACTGGGTGAGGGTGGATGGAGTTAAGCCAAGCCGGTTTAAGAGGACTGTCTCGCCCAGAAAGGCCGACACCTCTCGCTCCACAAGAGTCCCCCTTGACCCTTCCCTCTCTCTCTCTCTCTCCCTCTCTCTTTCTCTATTACTCTCTCCCAACCCCCTCTACTTTCACGGAAATCTACAAACTTAAAAAATTAAGTCGGAACACCGAATGATATCTTAAAACAAACATACCCTGAAGACGAAGGAGATTCTTCTTGGACAGTAGACTCCAACGCCTTTACGAGGAAGTTAGCTGATTGTATAGTCGTCTTAGCACCTGGATGGACTTTCTTCACATTAAAAAATTAGTACGTTTATTCCATACTATACACCCGCTACATGTTCTAAATAACCAAAAGAAAGGAGTCTCTTATGTACCCAATCGACGAGGTATACAATAAAAATCCGTAATTAACCGAACTAGCTTTTTTACCGCTCAATAAACGGACGAAACTTACGAATAACCACTTAATTACTTTCTACATGACGTTTTTCCGGTCTTAACAAGTGACATTTACTAAAGAAGTAGGAAACTCCAGAATGACCTATAAATAACACGAACATTTCTGATCCAACATCTAACAATATAAAAAATAAATAAATAAATAGACCAACAAGCTGAACATAAAATATTTTTTATTTAGAATAACACCTAGGACATAACAAAATTATTTTTAAATAAATAAACAGGTCATAACACTTTTCCTTCTCTTTCTTTCTTTCTTTCTTTCTTTCTCTTTTCCCCATCCAATATAGATACAACTTCAACCCTAAACAATGGACAACGAGGATATTTTTAAGGCTCTTATCCGCCTAATGTACAAACACATTAAGGCACTGCACCACCTCAATTTCGTGGATGGAAACAGAAATGACCTAAAACCACCAATACGCCTAGAAAGATTGGCACGAGAATTACAAGATAGCATTAAGCCGGCGTTCCCACGAGACGAAACATCTCTCTTCATATACGGGAACGCACGAAACTGGTTACATACAGGCATTCAGATACTGGAGAAGCACTTCAGCGAAGCCTTAAAAGACAGCGCAAAAGGAATTAGGGAACTACCTCATGAACGATGGGACGATGCTCTAACGGTAGCCATCAGATGGAGCCGTAAAAACCTAAAACGCATCTCGGAGGAGACGATCGAAAAGGCAAAAACTGAAATATCCCATTTAGCAGAAGCCGCAAGGGGAAACACAAACACACCCCAATTAAGGTCGGTTGCGCACCGCAGCCAGGAGAGACCAACTGAGATAGAACCCCCGAACACGCGGGCCATGGAGATAGATACAATAACTCAGACCCCAATAACCACACTTTTGACCAATAAGGAGGGCCTCCCTCCCAAAAACGAGACAGTGCGTACCCACTCACCGACCACTCCTAACCCAACTAAACAGCCCTCTCCTCCCCGCTCGACTTCCCCCCGCCCTCCCTTCCCTCCCCCCCCTCCCCTCCCTCCCCCCCCGGACTCCACCGCTAACGCTCTCCTCAGCCCGGTCATCCCGGTGCCTGCGCCACCCCGCTGGACCGACGATGGGTCTGTAACACGGGCACCAGTCCGCCGGACCCATATCCAAACCAAACAACCTGAACGTATGACACACCTACGCCGTAAACTGCACGGGCAGCAGGTGACTTCCCCACCTAGACCCACAGGGGAATGGTCTGCGGATTTTGAACTCGACCTAGAATTCTCAGACACAGAATTTAACATTCCCATCCCTATAGAACCAACTCCGAAGAAATACAGAAAAAATGACGAGGAGCACAATACGATGACAGAAAAGGCCGGTCCCTCCACTCAGCAAGCAGCTGTTCTTTCTAACCCCCAGACAGGGGCCCCCGGTGAGGTAGAAAACGGTTTTACCAAACACGAACATGATGGAGACAAATACAAAAACTGGACGCTCACGCCACTCAGACCTATCATTATCATGGGGGACTCCAACCTCAGCCACCTACCCCCCCTCGCAGACAAAAGAATTCAAATCGACGCGTATCACGGAGCGAAGTTTGCGCATGCATATAATATACTGCGTCACAAGACACCCAAGTCGGAAAGGGTACAACAAATAATACTCTCCTTTGGCCTTAACAATCGGGACCAGGTGAACCCTACGTTGCTTGAGAAAGCTATTTCTAGGATGGTAGGGGCAGCCCGAACAGCCTTCCCCAACGCGGTGGTTTACATACCCATCCTCAATTTTGACACGAGCCTACCGCCCCATATAAAACGCAACATAGCGCACATCAACACACTCATAGCGCAAACGGGCCAAGCAATCCCAGCCCTGCCCACCCGCCAATTCAGATGCACCGTGGACAAAACGCATTGGACACCGGTGACTGCAAAGTCCATGCTGGCGCATTGGCTGGCGCATTTAAACTAAACCGAGCCATAGACCAAGACATATGGATTTCCCCCGACAAAACGATAGTCAATTTATCCCAAACAACCAAACTCACGGAGCCCCAAGTACGACTGCTCAGCAAAGGTTTATCATTTATACCCTCCCATCTCGTAAAAAACACGGACAGACGTCAAACGTTGGCGGAACTCACCAGATACCACAGGAGACTAAAACTGGCCTCTTTCTTTGACCAAAACGAAGTGATGGATGGCGAAATAACGCCCTTTCTTCCACCGTCCCGATGGGAGCCGGACGACGGTTCAATACCCACAGACCTACACGAATTAATTGGACAAGACAAGGAAACGTTACTCCAATGGGCAAATAATAACAGAATGACATCCCCCAACCTAACCGAATCGGAACGACGGGCGCTGACATCCATAAAGGAATTAAAACACATCGTAATAAAACCCGCTGACAAGGGTAACGCCACGGTCCTCATGGACAAAACACAGTATGTACAGGAGGCGCGCAGACAACTAGAAGACCCAAACCTATACCGACGTCTGCGCAAACCCATATTCACGGAGACGGCTCGAACCTACGCACGAAAAATACAAGAACTACTCAAACACAAATATATTAACAAAAAACAGGCCCTTTATCTCAGGGGTACGGAACCTTTCAGAAGCAGGAGATTCTATATTCTACCCAAAATCCATAAAGAGAGAAGCAAATGGCCCACATCCTACATGCCTCCGGGACGTCCGATAGTGTCGGACTGCGGAAGCGAAAGCTACAGAATAGCGGAATACATCGACCACTTTCTTACCCCCCTTTCCACTAAACACGGCAGCTATCTCAGAGACACGTACCACTTCCTAGATAAAGTCAGAGACGCACGAATGTCGTCAGACACGCTCCTTTTCACCATAGACGTAGATAGCCTGTATACCAATATAGACACGGCCCTGGGTTTGAAGGCGATTAAGGAATGGTTTAGACGCTACCCACAAGCTGACAGACCAAATAAACTCATCCTGGAACTATTGGAATTAAACCTGACGCATAACGATTTTGAATTTAATGACGACTATTACCTCCAGATAAGGGGCACGGCCATGGGCAAAAAATTCGCTCCGGCGTATGCCAACATTTACATGGCGGAATGGGAGGAATCAGTCTTCCCTAAATGTAAAAAAACACCTACCCACTACTATAGATTTTTGGACGACATTTGGGGAACCTGGCCATATACGGAAAAAGAATTCAAAGAATTTATCCTTACTTTAAACTCCCACCACCCCTGGATCAAAGTCAAATACACGCTAGACCGATGCTCAGTGGATTTTCTAGACACCACCACCTTTAAAGGACCAAACTTCCCAACCAAGGGCACCTTAGACGTGCGCGTCTACTTCAAGGAAACGGACACTCATGCGCTTCTGCACAAACACAGCTTCCATCCGGAGCACACGTTCGGAGGAATCATTAAATCACAACTTACACGGTTTCAAAGGATATGCACCCTCCGCGAACACTTTTCCCAGGCAAAACACACGCTTTTCAAAGCGCTGAGGTCCAGAGGCTATGGAAAAGCCTTTCTCAAAACAACGTTTAAGGAATGGGAAGAAGACCGAGGTGCGACAGACGCGCCTTCACAGAGAAGCACAGTGGATAGAATCATCCCGCTCACGATACCGTTCTCACCGGGGGCCCCCCAACTCGCACATCTACTCAAACGAAATTTCTTAAACATACTGGGAAACTTCCCAGTCGTGCGAGTCGTAACTTCCTTCCGTAGGAACAAGAACTTACGAGATATACTAGTATCCAGCACCCTCCGAAAACGCGAAAAAAGGGAAAAAGTTATCACGGAACGAAGAATAGCCAATAACTACACCAAGGCGGAGGGCTTTTTTCTGGAAAAGGCGACACTCAATCAAAACAATTGCGTTTATCTGATCACCTGCCGGAAATGTAAGAAACAATACGTGGGACAGACAAAAAACTCGGCCAGATCCAGACTACATAACCATAGCTACAACATCAGGACCGATAGAAAAAACAAGACGCACCTGGTCAGACACTTCAAAAAACACGGGACAAACAGCATCCACATGCAAGTGTTGGAACACAAGACCGAATGGACATTGACCCAGAGATTACAGAAAGAGAGAGAATGGATCCGCAGACTTCAAACAAAGTTCCCTCTAGGCCTAAATGAAAGGAGAGACTAATTACAAGGGGCAGGATATATAAAAAGAGGGGACCGTCGGACCCTGACGTTTCCCCGTGTTCAATTTAATCCAGTACAACCCAGTACACCAATGCTGGGTGGGGTAGACATCCGGCCACGATGCCCCCTGGTGTTCAAATAATTCTAGTATAGGACAGAGGTTTAAGGTAATAAATTAATAGGATAGATGTTTAATTGTTCCATTTTGTTTGTTTAGTTCAGTTAGTTCTAGACTTCCCGGTTCCAACTTTAAATATATACATTAAAAATTAAAATAATAAAAAAATTAAAAAAAAAAAAAAAAAAAAAAAAAAAAAAAAAAAAAAAAAAAAAAAGAGAGAGTTAATGATGAACAAAAGGGTGTCATTGCC
Organism: Coilia nasus; assembly: GCA_027475355.1. Lineage (NCBI taxonomy): Eukaryota > Metazoa > Chordata > Actinopteri > Clupeiformes > Engraulidae > Coilia > Coilia nasus. The sequence goes on from CM050205.1 coordinate 54,180, forward strand.
AGAGCAACCTTGCTCGGTATCATCCCTGTCCTGAACCTCTCTCTTGAATGTTCTGAATATACAAATAATTTTGTAAATTTTATAAACATAGATAATACAACTGGGGAAACTTGGATACGATAAAAAAGCTATATTGGACACTAACCGGTACTTTAACTAATAGGTTGGTAATAGACAATAAAACTATCCATATGACCTGACCTTTTGGTCACAGAGAATTGGAAAACTCACCCACATCTTCCTATAAAAGATGCTACTTGCTTACAAAATGGCCTTTTTTGCAACCCACTCAAGACGCATTGTCATATAAAGGCCTAATTTTAAAATGAAGGACAAACTTAGAATAATAACTTTCTATACAGAACATTGAAAACTACTTGCAGCTCCATAAAGCCCGCACCAGAGGGAGACATTTCCCCACTGGCCAGCAACACCTCCTAGGAACAGCAAAAGATAATAATGTTGCAATTTTCTAGGTTCTTGTCTAGTTTCCCGCAGTAGCTCTTCTGCCCTTCTCCCCCCTTTTTCTCTTTTTTTAAGAGAAAAGGCCACCCATTGGTCCTACTAAAATCCCCCAGAAGATCAAACTATAATATAACACCCAAAAATCATTAATCTTTTTAAAAAAAAGAATAACACAAAGTTTAAACGTATAAAGACTCAAAGACCTCCTCAGACCCTTTAAAATGATATAAAACACTTAGTTCAATGTACTGAAACACCACAGGCGTGTAAGATAAGTCTGGGAGTGACCCGCCTGGAAAAATATAGCAAGGAGTATATTGGTCGGACAAGAATCCTAGAGGTTCCTGGAGACTGCTACAAAACCCACTGCCAAGAAGCAAGGAGGGACGCATCCCGAGGATCGGTATGTATGTAGCTTAGACCATAGCCTAGGAACAGGCGGGAGTCGAAGTGGTGGTCTGGCCGGTGTGTACACGGGGTTATCTTTAACCCTGACACCGGTCTTGGGCCACCCGCTTCTGTCCTGGGGTGATAGCCTAGACTTAGACTTAGATTTGGTTAGCAGGTGGGGGGATAGGGGGAGGCCGAGCCTGGGAGAAATCCCGGGCCTTGGGCCGCCCCTGACTCTCCTCACCTGGGGCAGTGGTCTCTGGGGGCTCTGGCGGCCGTTCGCGGTCGGCGGACTCCTGGGGGCCTAGTCCCGACCCCTCTGGGGCCGGGACGTGCCCTCTGATAGGCGGCAGGGGGACACTGGGAGGCAGCGGTCCGTCCGCGGCTGGCCCTGTCCCCTGGACCCTCTTGAGGGTCCAGCCGTCTTAGTTTAGGGGTCGGACTCTGGGGGCCTGGATACCTAGCGGTGTTAACGAAGGGCCCCTGGGGAAAGACAAAACTGGCAGGGGGACGTTGGGAGGCAGCGGTCTGACCGCGGCTGGCCCCGTCCCCTGGGCCCCTTCGGGGACCCGGCCGGTTTTGGGCAGGGTGTTTTGGCGGGTAGGGATGCTGGGGGGCTTGCCTCCCGCTTCCTGATCCTACCGGGCACCCCGCTCTGTTGCCCCTCATCAGAGGGGTCAACGGAGTATGCCCCAAGATGAGACTTCAATCGCAGGGCCTGGCCGGGACTTCGGTCCTGACCAGGTGGTAAGTATCTAGCCGCCTGTGGTCCACTTGGACAGCACTCGCAGGATGGTGGTCTGGGGCGAACAGACCTTAAATAGGCGCCCAGTCTTCTATTGGTGAATAGCACCGCCCCACACACCAGCACACTATGCACCACACCTGCAAGAAAAGAAGAGGAACCTGAAGATGTAAGTGGGTAAAAGACTCAGAATTACGTATAATGTATCTAAAAACTTAGTATAATCTATCTAAAAAGTTAGAATGGTCAAACATAGGCCCGGTCTAATACTTGTTACAGTGTAAACTCTCCGAAGCCTTTAACAAACTTTTAATAGGCAAAAACAATTCCGAATAACATTTTCATCAAACTTTACCGTTAGAGCAATCTTATACAACAAAACTAATACCCACATCCCTTCAATCTGACCATTGACTTTTCATATAAATAGTGAGACGCAATCAATACTACAACCTAACACAGATGTTTTTCTAAAACAAATTAACTCTATATAAGTAACAGGAGAACTAATCTAACAGGACTCAGAGGACTCTATTTTAATCTTGCCAATTCTTACAACTACCTATTATCCCCCTGAAAAACACTTATGTGAACTCACAACAAACAACAGACTCTCCATTGAAAGCGCAGTACAATATAAACTCTCAGGCATTTGGAACGAATTTCAATAGATAGAAATAATTCCAATTAACAATTTTCACAAGTTTTCTTACCCGGCTATGTATCAGAAAGAATCTCGTTTAAAATTAACATAGGCATTTTCTTACTTTAACCGTTCATTTCTTATAGAAACGGTTAGGCCCAAAATACCACTGGGCTTAATAGGAGGGCCTCTTAAACACATTTCATAAGAAATATTAGGAAAACCTGTTTAAACAGGACTCCGGAGAATCCATTTCACCTTCTAAAACCATACAAATACCTATAATCCCTCTAAAAAACTTAGATGAACTAACAATTACCAATAGATTTTCCATTAAACGCTTATTGTAATACAAACTCTTAGGCACCTACAACAGATTTCAATAGATAGAAATAACTCCAATTAGCATCTTCCACATACTCCCTTACCCTTCCAAGTATTTGAAAGGGCTTTTACACAAAATCAATACAGGCATCCTGTTAAATCAGCCATTTACGGCCTATAGAAATAGGTAGGCCCAAATACCACTGGAACTTAATAGCAGGGTTTCTCAAACAAAACCTTATAACAAACATCAACTTAACCTATCTAACATGACCCCAGAGACTCCAGTCCACCTCATGAACTTGTACAAATATATATAATTCCTCTAAAAATACTTATGGGAACTCACAATCAATAACAGACCCTCTATTGAAAGCGCATTGCAACAAAAACTCTCAGACATCTGAAACAAATCTCAATAGATAGGAACACTTCCAATTAACATTTTTCACATGTTCCCTTACCCTTCTAAGTATGAGATAGAGCCTTATACAAAATCAATACAAGCAGCTGGTTATTTTAACCATTCACTTCTTATAGGAGCGATTAGGCCTAAACAGCACTGAGACCTAATATAAGGATTTCTTAAAGAAACTCCATAAGAAGTATCAGGAGAACCTATTTAAAACAACTCCAGGGATACCATTTCACCCCCTAAAAAACACGCAAATCTCTATAATCCCTCTAAAAAACTTGGATGAACTCACAACTACCAATAGATGCTCCATTAATCGGCTATGATGACATAAACTCTTAGGCATCTACAACAAATTTCGATAGACAGAAATAGCTTCAATTAGCATATTCCACATACTCCTTTACCCCTCTAAGTATTAGAAAGGCTTCTACACAAAATCAATATAGGCACCCTTTCAAATCAACCATTTACTGCTTATAGAAATAGGTAGGCCCAAATACGACTGGGACACAATGGGAGAAGTTTCTCAAACAAACTCCATAAGAAATACCTATTAAACCTGTCTAACATGACCCCAGAGATCCCAATCCATCTCATAGACCCGTACAAATGTCTATAATCCCTCTAAAATACTTAGTGTAACTCACAATCAAAGATACACCCGCTACTGAATAGCGTATTACAATATAAACGCACAGACATCTGAAACCAATTGCAATGGATGAAAAAATTCCATCAACATTTTTTCACATGTCTCCTGATCCTTCTAAGTATTAGAAAGGATCTTACACAAAATCAATACGGGCATCTTTTTATTTTTTATTTTTAACCATTTACTTCTTATAGAAGCGGTTGGGCCTAAATAGCACTGGCTTAAATGGAAAGGCTTCTTAAACAAACTCCATAAGAAATATCAGGACAACCTGTCTAACATGACTCCTGAGATTCCATCTCACCTCTTAAAACCATACAAACATCCATAATCCCTGAAAAAATTCTTGGAGGAACTCACATTTACCAACAGCTTCTCCTTTAAACGCTTATCATAATATAAACTCTCCTACACCTGGAACTAACTTCAAATATAAAACACAGCTCTGTATACAATCTATAACATACTATCTTGCCTCCCTAACTAATACAACAGCTCTAACGCAGAACCAGCAGATACAATGTCCCAAATAGACCGATCAACATTCAATAGAAACCGATTTAGACATTAAAGGTCAAAAGGTCAAGAAACCGCTCTGTACTAATACAAAGGATTCAAAGCAAACCTTTTCATAATATTATAATATCCTGTAACCAAATAAATCCTGGACACTTTTGAAACAAGAATAAACACAGAATCTATTAATCAACCTCAGAAGGATTTTAAGGCAAATACACCCTTTGAACATCAAAAGCTACAAAAAGTACACACACCACCCCACCACACACGTTCATTACAACAATAAAACAGCAAACCTCAGTCTCTCTTCAGACTAACACCATAGCTCTGAAGACCCTTGGATTAGCATTTGGCCATAGGACACACGCCGGGGACTGATCATCTCAAGGCGGAGCCGCCTCAGAGGAGGGTGTCTAGTGTTAAAAGGCCTGAAACACCCGATGATCCTGAGGTAACACTACTGATGATGTGTCCTAAATATTCTCCAACAGACCAATAGGACGCAAGTCCAGGACCCTGTGGAGTAGGCAAAATCAACATGGAAAACAAACCAGTCACAAACATTATCATATTATCTACACCTGAGATAAAACAAGGACAAAAAAAAAAAAAAAAAAAAAAAAAAAAAAAAATACTACTAACAAATGGACTCTTAATTAAAAAATAATACTAAAACACAAACACTCCCACACAGGACTTATCCTCCAAACCGGAGGTTCAACCCACTGCACTTCCAATATAACCTAACAGGCGCCGGCGCGTGCGTCTCCTCAGTCTCACCACCGTGACACCCGGACATCACCACGGTGGGAGCTGTTGTATTGGACCTCAAGGCTCCCTAACCAAACCATATCAGTGAAAGGCTGACGTGGGGAGGGTGGGAGTTGGCACGGTCTCTTTTCTCAAAAAAAATGCCAGAGCCTTCGGACCAGGTTATTGGATAAAAGGCAAAGGGGATGTGTATATTTAAATTCTTCACTCAATTCTCTAAGACATCAACAAGGCACACCAAACGGCCTTTCAGCCTATTGACACACCAGAACCACCACCTACAAGAAATCCTAAAACAACTATACATAAACTGTATCAAAAGCTCATTAAAACCTTACACCCAATCTTAACACAGAAGGAAGCAAACATAACCTTAACTCCAAACCTAAACTTAACCTCCCGGCAACCATAATAAGACCTAACCTCAATCCCAAACCTAATCTTAACCTTGACACACTTCATCTAAACTTAACCCCATATCTTAACCTCTAACCCCAGCCCCTATAATCAAACCTGAATCAAACCTCAAACCTTAACTTAACCTAACCCCCCCCAAAAAAACTGAGGCCTTACCTCAACTTCAATCCTAACCTTAACCCTGAAACGTCTAACCTAAACCTAACCCCAACCCCAATAATCAAGCCTAAACCTAACCCCAAACCTAAACTCAACTTCCCCCCCCCCCCCCCCCCAAAAAAAAAAATGAGGCCTTACCTCAACCTCAATCCTAATCTTAACTCGAATACACCTACTTCTTTTAACTGGTTAATACAACAACCCAAATAATAAGACAAAAATCAGATGAACCTTCAATATAGCATTTTTATTCTTTTTAGTTATTTATTATTTACAATTTCTCCCCCCCCCCCCTTTTTTTTAATAATTAGTCTCCAGGATTACAGGTATCAGTGTGTGTATGGTTGGGTGAGTGTATTTCAGTGTGAATGAGTGTATGCGTGAAAAAGAGGCTGAAGGACGTTATTAAAGAAAAACAATAAAAGAAACAGAAAAAGCCAACACAGAAAAAATGGAAAAGTAAAACGATCCCTAACGTATAACACCAAAAACATAAAGAACAAAAACAGTAATGTAATAAAGGAGGGCGAGGGTCAACACCCCAATTACGACGACGGCCAGAGTCCAACGGGTACACACACATCGTCTCCTGTAAAAACAAGATACCCAATGAATTGAGAATAATCATACCAACACGAAATATCTGGTTAAAAAATATGAGTAAAACTATGATAAAAACAATAAAGGAAGGATACGTACGCTCTTTGAGGATAAAAAAGTACGCTAGGTTGTCGGACAAGGGGCCTCCGAGCCCCGGGGACATAGAGAACGGAAAAGTCCCCCCCTCCACGGGGACTGACGACAGCCCCCGTTATGGTGGGCACAGCAGGTAACCTCCCCGGGGTGGGGAGGAAGCCTTCTGTCATCTCCATTACTATTAAAAATAACATTAAAACAACTCCTTATCTAAGAATACACGCAATTCAGATACAAAAACATTCATTTTTTACTTATTAACTCTAATTATATGATAATATTAGCTCTTACCAGGCACAGCTAGCGGAGGCGCACATGGCGGAAGATAGCCATCCATTTTGATTATCGGAAGTGAAATGAACTTCTTATGAGAGACCAACCTGTTAGTCATGTGACTAGACCCACCCTTCAATTTGATACATGTGATATTTTCCACACAGAAAGAATATACATGAGTCGGGGACAATACACGTGACATGATCATGTGCCTATTACACTATTTTGGCGGAACAGGAGGAGACCAGATCGTTGACGGAGAAAAAGAAAGAAAGACTCAAAATATCCCTGAATATTAGTTTATTTGTTCTCTAAGGCCAACATTATTGACAACACACAACGGAACTAACTCTATTCATCCATAGATAATAATCAGACCACCACAAAGTACGGGTTTAGGATCAAGACACGCAAAACAAACCCTCCCAGATAGCAAGAAATACCCACATTGTTACTCCCTAACAAAATGGAAACACAGCCCAAGAGGCTTGCTGACATTGCTACTAATAGGCGCCGGCGCGTGCACTCCCTCAGACTCTCTACTCCAAACCTTGCAGTTTAAGACTGTAAGGGGAGAGCTGTTGTAACTTTTCTAACACCTAACCTTGCCAGAGCCTTCGGACCTGAGCGGTCAGTAACATGCAAAAAATAGGGGCAATTTTATTCTTGCTCTCCCAATACTAAAAGGATACAAAAGAAATTATAATCCATACTTAAAAACCATAAATTGAAACCATACCATTAAAACAATCCCAACTACTACCCCCCAATGAATAAACAAATGAATGAGGAACATTGGTACTAACAAACAAACTTATACATCTATAATCTATAAACATCTATAAACATAAATGACTAAATAAATAAGCAAAGAGATGAAGAAAGGAATAAATAAATAAATGGGAAAACATAACCACAGAGCCATCAATAATACTCACCCGAAATTTAACAGAATTCAACAATAGCAAAAAAAGTCCACAAGATGGCAGCATGAGACTGTATAATGAATAAGAGTACCCTGTCATAGGTGGTAATCCCACTGAATAAATATTAACTTGGAGCAATACCAAAAAACGCCACAAGAGAGCAGCACCAATTTACACCATACAATGGTTCAACCCAAATGGTATGCACAACATACGAGGAAGAGTACGCTACCAAAATTCAAGTAAACAAAACGAACACCCCCTCTAAGAATATGAATATCCTTTTAACCAAGCCATCAAAACTACCATAGATAACCGTTCTGTAAAGTAAAATATGCTTAAATAATAATATAAAAAATAAAAACGCTCGGTCTCTCTAGCCCGCCCCGAGACGAAAGAATTAGATAAAATGGAGAGGTACGGAGACAAACTTAATGATCCGGGTAGAATCCCTCTCTCGCCTAAAAACGCTTCCTTTGACCCCCACATATTTTTTATTCTTTCCCCTCGGCAATTTTGGAGTTATAAATTTTAAATAGCAACTCGCCAGACTTCGCTGGAAAAAACGATACCGGACATTGGTCGCAACTAAAGCCGGAAGCCCAACAAAAGACAAAAAAATATATGAGACATAGTGCAGCGGTTAGGTAGGCTACCTACCATACGGACGCGGGGGCCAGCCGCGGATAGGTGTAACGGAGTGACAGCCAATCAAATTGAAGCTTTACCTTCGGTTTTGCATATCATTATATGTCGCACTTTCCCCGCAAATGCGCAGGTTCAAATCCGGTCAGGAGCATTACAAAAATGTAAAAAATCTGAGAGGGATGTACAGAAAATAATTAATCTTTACAGTTTTATTGCCACTGCGTGTAAGATACACTTCAATAGGTTAGAGCATTTTTGTAGCAGCTTATTTTCGCACAGTAAAAGTATGCCATTCTAATGCTATTAACCTTATAATATGCAAACCTTTCCTTGATTTCCTCAATTTTGTGTAAATGTCAATAACATACAATAAAATACTGGTTTGTCTGATAGCTAGTAGCGTCTAGCAATTAGTAGTCTACTTTTCCCTTGCTTATCAAAGCCTTTATTGTGTTTGTTTTCTGTTCACTGTTCTCTAGCACTACATGCATATCTTTAGTTTGTGTGCACACTGTACTGTATTTGTCTTGTCTCTACTGCTTTTAACAGTTTGTGTGTTACACATATACTATGTATATGGCTGTAATGACAATAAAACCAACTTGACTTCATGAACTGAACCAAGATACTTGCATTCTTTCTACGAACAAAACTTGGCTTAATCTCAGCTATGATAATATGTAGTAAAGGCCCTGTAGTACTCTTTAGAATATGGTAGACAACATATTGTAATACTTCAAATAATCTTTAACTTTATTCATGATCATAGTTTTATTGACAAGACATAGTTGTGAATTCCTAACAAACAGTTATTAGAATAGAACAGAATGCCTTTTATTGTCACTATGCATATGTACAATGCACACTATATACATGCACAACGAGACTGAAAGCATCTCACGCTTCAGTGCAGACAAGTACGTAGGATATGGTGGGGTGAGGTGCACAGTTATGAGGTGAAAAAGATGAGGTTCTATGTACAGAAGTTTATCTAGAGTGATACTGCAGATTAATCATACAAGTTATTGCACATTGATTAATGTTGTACAATAATGATTGTCTTATGCTATGCCTGGTGGGTAGACCTGATAATACAGTGAAATTGCAGTGGAACAGAGGAAGTGAGCACACACAGAGAGAGATGTGCCAAGTATATGTATTGACAGTAAGTATGACATTTTGTAGTAGTTCTTGATAAAACCAACAATGCTTTAGTTATAAACAGGAGACATTAAATTTAAAATGGGACAAATGAATAAACTTAACACAAGTAGGACATTTAAAGACAGGTACGTGTTAGTGTGCGTGGATGAGAGGCTGGGAGATGCAAAGATAAAACAGTTGAGCTGTGTATATCTGAGCTAGAAAGAGCAAGCGAGGAAAAGAGACATAAGATGATGATGATAAACATAAGATATAGTCACATACTGTGTGTGTGCTGACATATGTGTGTGCAACCATCTTACAACTGTTCTTCAAATTACTGTGAAATAGAGGAGCACTATGTACATATTTTGTGACAGAATAATCCAAACTTTGTGGTAAAACAATATAATTGACATATTTACATTTCTTAAATTGTGCTGTGTATATGTGTAGACTTCTATACAGTGGATAACAAAAAAAAAACACAGAGTAAAAAGTAGGCAAGTCTTTTCGTTCTCTCTAGCACATCGTTTGTCTGTGTCCTAAAAAGGAAGCTAAACTCCTTCCAGGATGTCCTGCCCATGGTAATGCAGCAGCAGGCCATCAATGGCATCTTTCAGGGGTGGCATGTCGACAGAGTGAGGATAGCTGCCCTCTTGATCAAAGCCAGGCCCACGCAAACTCCTCGGGCTGCATCATCCTACATGTCCATGGCAGCATCTGAAGACACACACACACACACACACACACATGCACACACACCACATTAGCATCCTAGTGTTCTTAACTCTGTGTGTATGGGCACATGTACACAAACCATTCATCACTGAGCATACCTGTGGCCTGACACACTGCTGGACGTTGGGCTGAGTCAGATCCATGGCCGAGCAGTAAGAGGTGTTCCATTGGCCAGAGCAGTAAGTGGTGTCCCATTGGCTGCTCGGGAACGAAGAAGAGAGCTGAGGGGACAGAGACACAGTTTGTTGGATGTTCAAATGGGTATTTTATGTCACCTGTTTGTTATGTCAAATGTTTGTTTCATGTCACCTGTAACTTTGACCTGCCTTGTCTACAACTTGTATTGTAATGTATGTCCACACAAATAGACTAGGAAACAGCTTCTTTCCACAGGCCATCAGGCTACTCAACACAATGAAGAAGATTCCATGAACATGTTACTGACATCCACACACTGATGTCCATGCTGCTTTTACACTTGCACTTTACCAACTGCACCTTCACTTATTGCACCTTACATATTGCACATTTCACTTTTTCCTTTTTCACCTACACCAACTACCAAGAAGAGCTACCTCGAACTTTCCTCCTTGTTGGAAGCGTATATGTTTATCTGAATGTCTTATGTCTATTTATTGTGGATGTCTGTGCACACTTCATGTGTGTGTGTCTGTGTGTGTGTGTGTGTGTGTGCGTGTGTGTTTCTAGTTCAAATTGCACATTTGGTGTCTGGTGAAACGCAATTTCAGTCCTCTGTGTAATTTCTGTTACATAGTGAATTGACAATAAAGTACACTTTGACTTTGACTTTGATGTACACATGTGTCCAAGAGAGAGAGAGAGAGAGAGAGAGAGAGAGAGAGAGAGAGAGTGTGTGTGTGTAGTTGTGTGTGAACGGGCATGTGTGTGTGAGTGTATCTGTGTAATCCCTCATCACTGTGTGTGTCTGTGGTCATAATAGTGTATATAGACACTATTACGCATCTGTCTTGTTCATAATGTGTTCTTACAATTGCGTGTATCGCCAATTGTTCCCTGGGAAACGTTGTCTCATCTCACTATGTGCTGTGCATATGGCCGAAACGACAATAAAAACCTACTTGATTTGTAATACAATGGTAATATCCAGAACTTCATTTCAATGCCTCACACACACATGCATCACGCACAGCCATGCCAAGACTTACGAACAACTCTCTGGGTTCCATGCCTGATGTAAGGACTCAAAGAAGTCACTGGCCTGTGTCCTGAACCGCAGCAGAGTGCTGCCCAAGCCCCATGCACACTGGGAGCCCACACATCCTACGCCTGGTGATGACTGCCACCATCAGAGGAGACAGCATGGAGTAGGGGGAGAGAGCTGCATCTTCAAGTAAGGTTGCAGGGTGAAATTGGAGGACAAGGCCTATAAACATGTTCAACATAAAAACAAAGGACAGTATGTCAAAAGCACAGCATTCATTACATGGCTAAAATACATTGGATACTCACAGTTGAAAGACAATGAATGCTCTGATGGGCTTTGATAAGCAACTAAACGTACCAAAACAATATGCATTACCTTCATAGCCTACATTACCTGGGGACTTATGATGACACAATAATATCATAATGATTTACAGGCCAATGGCATCACAAATGAGCTCATTCATTCAAGAATGACACAGCACCTCACCACCCATATTCATACCTGTTAAAAAGCATCTTATTTGAAGAATTACACAAAGTGCTTATGTGCATTACATCTCCAAGGTCGTATTCTGTACACCATGTCCTCTTAACTTTTAAAAGTATTTCCAAACAATCGAAGTGTGATGTTTAACAGGAGCACCAAATCAGCTGTTCTATTCAAAAGCAGCGTCTGACCACCCATGCTCAGTGTGTAAAAAAACACTCTGACCACAGAATTACATAAAATACGTACATACATTACACCCTTAGGGCCTTGCCATGTAAACCATGTCCACTTCCTAACGTTTGAAAGCAATTCCACATGATCGAAGTACCATAATTAACGCTAACGCAAAGCTAGCTTCCCCATTTGAATGCATAGTGCTGTTACGCTAGCGATGCTAACTTTGGCGAGATAACAATATTTCTGATCAGACACGCAGAGAAATGCTTACTTAACGTAGTATCACGAAAACCATACATGTGGAGATATAAATCCATCGTTTGTATTCATTGTGCATAGTATATTTTCACCACAAATCCCATTTGTTTACCTTAGCAGTCGAGTGGCGCTACGCTAGCCGAATAGTGGCACAAAACTAATGTCAACAAGATACGGTCGCACAAAACTAAAAAAATAAGACGTCATCTAAAAATAGGTTGATGTTCATTCATTAGTAGGCACATACGTTGGCCAAACTTGTTTGAGATAGTAAAAGCCAATCGTATCCATCATCAACTCATGTATTAGCAGCGAAGAGCTAACATAATGATGGCACACCAACAACAATGATCTGGCTACAGAATTATACCGAAGCTTTAAATCAAAGTAAACAACAATTCTTACCTTAGATCAATAGACGGTGCTCCCTTAAAATAGCGAACGATGTGAAGCATGTCCAGAGAGAGAAGGTGTCCCATAACAAAGTCTTCAAAAATGGCGTCCGTCTGGCATATTTTCACCACGCTCAACAGCGCCGCCATCCACAACGTAGTGGCCAAAAATATATTGCATCCGTAGTGGTTTAGCACTACCATTGAAAATGAATGGGAAACGGTTTAGGGCCGTTTAGCTAAACTTTCCCCGACTGCCGCGACCGGGGTTCGCGACCTTGGTGAACCACTTCTTACAATTAAATATGTTAATTAAGATGAAATCTATTAATACATAGGAATTAATAGGGAAAAGGTAACTCTTTTTTCGTAAAACTCCACAAAAAGATTTGTACCTTTTTATACCTTTCCATCCCCCTCTCCCTTCTTCCCTGAGATTCTTGGGGATGGACTGGGTGAGGGTGGATGGAGTTAAGCCAAGCCGGCTTAAGAGGACTGTCTCGCCCAGAAAGGCCGACACCTCTCGCTCCACAAGAATCCCCCTTGACCCTTCCCTCTCTCTCCCTCTCTCTCTCTCTCCCTCTCTCTTTCTCTCTTGCTCTCTCCCAACCCCCTCTACTTTCACGTAAATCTACAAACTTAAAAAATTAAGTCGGACCACCGAATGATACCTTAAAACAACATACTCTGACGGTACATCATAGGATCTGAGGACGAAGGAGTTTTTTTTTTTTTTTTTTTTTTTTGGACAGTAGATTCCGACACCTTTACCAGGAAGTTTGCTGATTGTATAGTCGTCTTAGCACCTGGATGGACTTTCTTCACAGAAAAAATTAGACGATTTTTCCATACTATACACCCGCAATTCCTCAATACTAAAAAGATACAAAAAAATTACAATCTACACACTAACCATAAACCATAAAATGGAAACCTACCATTAAACAAACCTAATTACTACCCCCCAATGAATAAACAACTGAAGGACGAACATTTATACTAAAAAATAAACATATACACTTATAATACTATATCTATTGACGTCAAAATCACAAATGACTAATTAAATAAGCAAAAAGTTAAATAGAAAAGTAAACAAATAAATAGAAGAACAAAACAACAGAGTCATCAATAATATTCACCCGAAAATTAACAAGAACCCAACAGTAACAAAAAAAGTCCACAAGATGGCAGCATGAGACTGTATATTGAATAAGAGTACCCTGTCATAGGTGGTACTCCCACTGAATAAATATTAGCTGGAAGCAATACCAAAAAAACGCCACAAGAGAGCAGCACCAATTTACACCATACAATGGTTCAACCCAAATGGTATGCACAACATACGAGGAAGAGTACGCTACCAAAATTCAAGTAAACAAAACGAACACCCCCTCTAAGAATATGAATATCCTTTTAACCAAGCCATCAAAACTACCATAGATAACCGTTCTTCAAAGTAAAGATATACTTAAATAATAATATAAACAAAAACGCTCCGTCTCTCCAGCCCTCCCCGGAACGAAAGAATTAGGTAAAATGGAGAGGGACGGAGACAAACTAAATGATCCTGGGAGAACCCCTCTCTCGCCTAAAAACGCTTCCTTTGACCCCCCATATATATATATTTTTTTTATTCTTTCCTCTCGGCAATTTTGGAGTTATAAAAATTAAATAGCAACTCGCCAGACTTCGAAAAAAACGATACCGGACATTGGTCGCAACTTAATCTAGTAGGGCAACAAAAGACAAAGAAATATATGAGACATAGTGTGGCGGTTAGGTAGGCTACCTACCATACGGACGACCGGGGTTCGCGACCTTGGTGAACCACTTCTTACAATTAAAATTTAATTAAGATGAAATCCATTAATACATAGAAATTAACAGGTAAAAGGTAACTCTTTTTCCGTGAAACTCCACAAAAAATACTTGTACCTTCTTATAACTTTCCATCCCCCTCTCCCTTCTTCCCTGAGATGCTTGGGGATGGACTGGGTGAGGGTGGATGGAGTTAAGCCAAGCCGGTTTAAGAGGACTGTCTCGCCCAGAAAGGCCGACACCTCTCGCTCCACAAGAGTCCCCCTTGACCCTTCCCTCTCTCTCTCTCTCTCCCTCTCTCTTTCTCTATTACTCTCTCCCAACCCCCTCTACTTTCACGGAAATCTACAAACTTAAAAAATTAAGTCGGAACACCGAATGATATCTTAAAACAAACATACCCTGAAGACGAAGGAGATTCTTCTTGGACAGTAGACTCCAACGCCTTTACGAGGAAGTTAGCTGATTGTATAGTCGTCTTAGCACCTGGATGGACTTTCTTCACATTAAAAAATTAGTACGTTTATTCCATACTATACACCCGCTACATGTTCTAAATAACCAAAAGAAAGGAGTCTCTTATGTACCCAATCGACGAGGTATACAATAAAAATCCGTAATTAACCGAACTAGCTTTTTTACCGCTCAATAAACGGACGAAACTTACGAATAACCACTTAATTACTTTCTACATGACGTTTTTCCGGTCTTAACAAGTGACATTTACTAAAGAAGTAGGAAACTCCAGAATGACCTATAAATAACACGAACATTTCTGATCCAACATCTAACAATATAAAAAATAAATAAATAAATAGACCAACAAGCTGAACATAAAATATTTTTTATTTAGAATAACACCTAGGACATAACAAAATTATTTTTAAATAAATAAACAGGTCATAACACTTTTCCTTCTCTTTCTTTCTTTCTTTCTTTCTTTCTCTTTTCCCCATCCAATATAGATACAACTTCAACCCTAAACAATGGACAACGAGGATATTTTTAAGGCTCTTATCCGCCTAATGTACAAACACATTAAGGCACTGCACCACCTCAATTTCGTGGATGGAAACAGAAATGACCTAAAACCACCAATACGCCTAGAAAGATTGGCACGAGAATTACAAGATAGCATTAAGCCGGCGTTCCCACGAGACGAAACATCTCTCTTCATATACGGGAACGCACGAAACTGGTTACATACAGGCATTCAGATACTGGAGAAGCACTTCAGCGAAGCCTTAAAAGACAGCGCAAAAGGAATTAGGGAACTACCTCATGAACGATGGGACGATGCTCTAACGGTAGCCATCAGATGGAGCCGTAAAAACCTAAAACGCATCTCGGAGGAGACGATCGAAAAGGCAAAAACTGAAATATCCCATTTAGCAGAAGCCGCAAGGGGAAACACAAACACACCCCAATTAAGGTCGGTTGCGCACCGCAGCCAGGAGAGACCAACTGAGATAGAACCCCCGAACACGCGGGCCATGGAGATAGATACAATAACTCAGACCCCAATAACCACACTTTTGACCAATAAGGAGGGCCTCCCTCCCAAAAACGAGACAGTGCGTACCCACTCACCGACCACTCCTAACCCAACTAAACAGCCCTCTCCTCCCCGCTCGACTTCCCCCCGCCCTCCCTTCCCTCCCCCCCCTCCCCTCCCTCCCCCCCCGGACTCCACCGCTAACGCTCTCCTCAGCCCGGTCATCCCGGTGCCTGCGCCACCCCGCTGGACCGACGATGGGTCTGTAACACGGGCACCAGTCCGCCGGACCCATATCCAAACCAAACAACCTGAACGTATGACACACCTACGCCGTAAACTGCACGGGCAGCAGGTGACTTCCCCACCTAGACCCACAGGGGAATGGTCTGCGGATTTTGAACTCGACCTAGAATTCTCAGACACAGAATTTAACATTCCCATCCCTATAGAACCAACTCCGAAGAAATACAGAAAAAATGACGAGGAGCACAATACGATGACAGAAAAGGCCGGTCCCTCCACTCAGCAAGCAGCTGTTCTTTCTAACCCCCAGACAGGGGCCCCCGGTGAGGTAGAAAACGGTTTTACCAAACACGAACATGATGGAGACAAATACAAAAACTGGACGCTCACGCCACTCAGACCTATCATTATCATGGGGGACTCCAACCTCAGCCACCTACCCCCCCTCGCAGACAAAAGAATTCAAATCGACGCGTATCACGGAGCGAAGTTTGCGCATGCATATAATATACTGCGTCACAAGACACCCAAGTCGGAAAGGGTACAACAAATAATACTCTCCTTTGGCCTTAACAATCGGGACCAGGTGAACCCTACGTTGCTTGAGAAAGCTATTTCTAGGATGGTAGGGGCAGCCCGAACAGCCTTCCCCAACGCGGTGGTTTACATACCCATCCTCAATTTTGACACGAGCCTACCGCCCCATATAAAACGCAACATAGCGCACATCAACACACTCATAGCGCAAACGGGCCAAGCAATCCCAGCCCTGCCCACCCGCCAATTCAGATGCACCGTGGACAAAACGCATTGGACACCGGTGACTGCAAAGTCCATGCTGGCGCATTGGCTGGCGCATTTAAACTAAACCGAGCCATAGACCAAGACATATGGATTTCCCCCGACAAAACGATAGTCAATTTATCCCAAACAACCAAACTCACGGAGCCCCAAGTACGACTGCTCAGCAAAGGTTTATCATTTATACCCTCCCATCTCGTAAAAAACACGGACAGACGTCAAACGTTGGCGGAACTCACCAGATACCACAGGAGACTAAAACTGGCCTCTTTCTTTGACCAAAACGAAGTGATGGATGGCGAAATAACGCCCTTTCTTCCACCGTCCCGATGGGAGCCGGACGACGGTTCAATACCCACAGACCTACACGAATTAATTGGACAAGACAAGGAAACGTTACTCCAATGGGCAAATAATAACAGAATGACATCCCCCAACCTAACCGAATCGGAACGACGGGCGCTGACATCCATAAAGGAATTAAAACACATCGTAATAAAACCCGCTGACAAGGGTAACGCCACGGTCCTCATGGACAAAACACAGTATGTACAGGAGGCGCGCAGACAACTAGAAGACCCAAACCTATACCGACGTCTGCGCAAACCCATATTCACGGAGACGGCTCGAACCTACGCACGAAAAATACAAGAACTACTCAAACACAAATATATTAACAAAAAACAGGCCCTTTATCTCAGGGGTACGGAACCTTTCAGAAGCAGGAGATTCTATATTCTACCCAAAATCCATAAAGAGAGAAGCAAATGGCCCACATCCTACATGCCTCCGGGACGTCCGATAGTGTCGGACTGCGGAAGCGAAAGCTACAGAATAGCGGAATACATCGACCACTTTCTTACCCCCCTTTCCACTAAACACGGCAGCTATCTCAGAGACACGTACCACTTCCTAGATAAAGTCAGAGACGCACGAATGTCGTCAGACACGCTCCTTTTCACCATAGACGTAGATAGCCTGTATACCAATATAGACACGGCCCTGGGTTTGAAGGCGATTAAGGAATGGTTTAGACGCTACCCACAAGCTGACAGACCAAATAAACTCATCCTGGAACTATTGGAATTAAACCTGACGCATAACGATTTTGAATTTAATGACGACTATTACCTCCAGATAAGGGGCACGGCCATGGGCAAAAAATTCGCTCCGGCGTATGCCAACATTTACATGGCGGAATGGGAGGAATCAGTCTTCCCTAAATGTAAAAAAACACCTACCCACTACTATAGATTTTTGGACGACATTTGGGGAACCTGGCCATATACGGAAAAAGAATTCAAAGAATTTATCCTTACTTTAAACTCCCACCACCCCTGGATCAAAGTCAAATACACGCTAGACCGATGCTCAGTGGATTTTCTAGACACCACCACCTTTAAAGGACCAAACTTCCCAACCAAGGGCACCTTAGACGTGCGCGTCTACTTCAAGGAAACGGACACTCATGCGCTTCTGCACAAACACAGCTTCCATCCGGAGCACACGTTCGGAGGAATCATTAAATCACAACTTACACGGTTTCAAAGGATATGCACCCTCCGCGAACACTTTTCCCAGGCAAAACACACGCTTTTCAAAGCGCTGAGGTCCAGAGGCTATGGAAAAGCCTTTCTCAAAACAACGTTTAAGGAATGGGAAGAAGACCGAGGTGCGACAGACGCGCCTTCACAGAGAAGCACAGTGGATAGAATCATCCCGCTCACGATACCGTTCTCACCGGGGGCCCCCCAACTCGCACATCTACTCAAACGAAATTTCTTAAACATACTGGGAAACTTCCCAGTCGTGCGAGTCGTAACTTCCTTCCGTAGGAACAAGAACTTACGAGATATACTAGTATCCAGCACCCTCCGAAAACGCGAAAAAAGGGAAAAAGTTATCACGGAACGAAGAATAGCCAATAACTACACCAAGGCGGAGGGCTTTTTTCTGGAAAAGGCGACACTCAATCAAAACAATTGCGTTTATCTGATCACCTGCCGGAAATGTAAGAAACAATACGTGGGACAGACAAAAAACTCGGCCAGATCCAGACTACATAACCATAGCTACAACATCAGGACCGATAGAAAAAACAAGACGCACCTGGTCAGACACTTCAAAAAACACGGGACAAACAGCATCCACATGCAAGTGTTGGAACACAAGACCGAATGGACATTGACCCAGAGATTACAGAAAGAGAGAGAATGGATCCGCAGACTTCAAACAAAGTTCCCTCTAGGCCTAAATGAAAGGAGAGACTAATTACAAGGGGCAGGATATATAAAAAGAGGGGACCGTCGGACCCTGACGTTTCCCCGTGTTCAATTTAATCCAGTACAACCCAGTACACCAATGCTGGGTGGGGTAGACATCCGGCCACGATGCCCCCTGGTGTTCAAATAATTCTAGTATAGGACAGAGGTTTAAGGTAATAAATTAATAGGATAGATGTTTAATTGTTCCATTTTGTTTGTTTAGTTCAGTTAGTTCTAGACTTCCCGGTTCCAACTTTAAATATATACATTAAAAATTAAAATAATAAAAAAATTAAAAAAAAAAAAAAAAAAAAAAAAAAAAAAAAAAAAAAAAAAAAAAAGAGAGAGTTAATGATGAACAAAAGGGTGTCATTGCCAGAGCAACCTTGCTCGGTATCATCCCTGTCCTGAACCTCTCTCTTGAATGTTCTGAATATACAAATAATTTTGTAAATTTTATAAACATAGATAATACAACTGGGGAAACTTGGATACGATAAAAAAGCTATATTGGACACTAACCGGTACTTTAACTAATAGGTTGGTAATAGACAATAAAACTATCCATATGACCTGACCTTTTGGTCACAGAGAATTGGAAAACTCACCCACATCTTCCTATAAAAGATGCTACTTGCTTACAAAATGGCCTTTTTTGCAACCCACTCAAGACGCATTGTCATATAAAGGCCTAATTTTAAAATGAAGGACAAACTTAGAATAATAACTTTCTATACAGAACATTGAAAACTACTTGCAGCTCCATAAAGCCCGCACCAGAGGGAGACATTTCCCCACTGGCCAGCAACACCTCCTAGGAACAGCAAAAGATAATAATGTTGCAATTTTCTAGGTTCTTGTCTAGTTTCCCGCAGTAGCTCTTCTGCCCTTCTCCCCCCTTTTTCTCTTTTTTTAAGAGAAAAGGCCACCCATTGGTCCTACTAAAATCCCCCAGAAGATCAAACTATAATATAACACCCAAAAATCATTAATCTTTTTAAAAAAAAGAATAACACAAAGTTTAAACGTATAAAGACTCAAAGACCTCCTCAGACCCTTTAAAATGATATAAAACACTTAGTTCAATGTACTGAAACACCACAGGCGTGTAAGATAAGTCTGGGAGTGACCCGCCTGGAAAAATATAGCAAGGAGTATATTGGTCGGACAAGAATCCTAGAGGTTCCTGGAGACTGCTACAAAACCCACTGCCAAGAAGCAAGGAGGGACGCATCCCGAGGATCGGTATGTATGTAGCTTAGACCATAGCCTAGGAACAGGCGGGAGTCGAAGTGGTGGTCTGGCCGGTGTGTACACGGGGTTATCTTTAACCCTGACACCGGTCTTGGGCCACCCGCTTCTGTCCTGGGGTGATAGCCTAGACTTAGACTTAGATTTGGTTAGCAGGTGGGGGGATAGGGGGAGGCCGAGCCTGGGAGAAATCCCGGGCCTTGGGCCGCCCCTGACTCTCCTCACCTGGGGCAGTGGTCTCTGGGGGCTCTGGCGGCCGTTCGCGGTCGGCGGACTCCTGGGGGCCTAGTCCCGACCCCTCTGGGGCCGGGACGTGCCCTCTGATAGGCGGCAGGGGGACACTGGGAGGCAGCGGTCCGTCCGCGGCTGGCCCTGTCCCCTGGACCCTCTTGAGGGTCCAGCCGTCTTAGTTTAGGGGTCGGACTCTGGGGGCCTGGATACCTAGCGGTGTTAACGAAGGGCCCCTGGGGAAAGACAAAACTGGCAGGGGGACGTTGGGAGGCAGCGGTCTGACCGCGGCTGGCCCCGTCCCCTGGGCCCCTTCGGGGACCCGGCCGGTTTTGGGCAGGGTGTTTTGGCGGGTAGGGATGCTGGGGGGCTTGCCTCCCGCTTCCTGATCCTACCGGGCACCCCGCTCTGTTGCCCCTCATCAGAGGGGTCAACGGAGTATGCCCCAAGATGAGACTTCAATCGCAGGGCCTGGCCGGGACTTCGGTCCTGACCAGGTGGTAAGTATCTAGCCGCCTGTGGTCCACTTGGACAGCACTCGCAGGATGGTGGTCTGGGGCGAACAGACCTTAAATAGGCGCCCAGTCTTCTATTGGTGAATAGCACCGCCCCACACACCAGCACACTATGCACCACACCTGCAAGAAAAGAAGAGGAACCTGAAGATGTAAGTGGGTAAAAGACTCAGAATTACGTATAATGTATCTAAAAACTTAGTATAATCTATCTAAAAAGTTAGAATGGTCAAACATAGGCCCGGTCTAATACTTGTTACAGTGTAAACTCTCCGAAGCCTTTAACAAACTTTTAATAGGCAAAAACAATTCCGAATAACATTTTCATCAAACTTTACCGTTAGAGCAATCTTATACAACAAAACTAATACCCACATCCCTTCAATCTGACCATTGACTTTTCATATAAATAGTGAGACGCAATCAATACTACAACCTAACACAGATGTTTTTCTAAAACAAATTAACTCTATATAAGTAACAGGAGAACTAATCTAACAGGACTCAGAGGACTCTATTTTAATCTTGCCAATTCTTACAACTACCTATTATCCCCCTGAAAAACACTTATGTGAACTCACAACAAACAACAGACTCTCCATTGAAAGCGCAGTACAATATAAACTCTCAGGCATTTGGAACGAATTTCAATAGATAGAAATAATTCCAATTAACAATTTTCACAAGTTTTCTTACCCGGCTATGTATCAGAAAGAATCTCGTTTAAAATTAACATAGGCATTTTCTTACTTTAACCGTTCATTTCTTATAGAAACGGTTAGGCCCAAAATACCACTGGGCTTAATAGGAGGGCCTCTTAAACACATTTCATAAGAAATATTAGGAAAACCTGTTTAAACAGGACTCCGGAGAATCCATTTCACCTTCTAAAACCATACAAATACCTATAATCCCTCTAAAAAACTTAGATGAACTAACAATTACCAATAGATTTTCCATTAAACGCTTATTGTAATACAAACTCTTAGGCACCTACAACAGATTTCAATAGATAGAAATAACTCCAATTAGCATCTTCCACATACTCCCTTACCCTTCCAAGTATTTGAAAGGGCTTTTACACAAAATCAATACAGGCATCCTGTTAAATCAGCCATTTACGGCCTATAGAAATAGGTAGGCCCAAATACCACTGGAACTTAATAGCAGGGTTTCTCAAACAAAACCTTATAACAAACATCAACTTAACCTATCTAACATGACCCCAGAGACTCCAGTCCACCTCATGAACTTGTACAAATATATATAATTCCTCTAAAAATACTTATGGGAACTCACAATCAATAACAGACCCTCTATTGAAAGCGCATTGCAACAAAAACTCTCAGACATCTGAAACAAATCTCAATAGATAGGAACACTTCCAATTAACATTTTTCACATGTTCCCTTACCCTTCTAAGTATGAGATAGAGCCTTATACAAAATCAATACAAGCAGCTGGTTATTTTAACCATTCACTTCTTATAGGAGCGATTAGGCCTAAACAGCACTGAGACCTAATATAAGGATTTCTTAAAGAAACTCCATAAGAAGTATCAGGAGAACCTATTTAAAACAACTCCAGGGATACCATTTCACCCCCTAAAAAACACGCAAATCTCTATAATCCCTCTAAAAAACTTGGATGAACTCACAACTACCAATAGATGCTCCATTAATCGGCTATGATGACATAAACTCTTAGGCATCTACAACAAATTTCGATAGACAGAAATAGCTTCAATTAGCATATTCCACATACTCCTTTACCCCTCTAAGTATTAGAAAGGCTTCTACACAAAATCAATATAGGCACCCTTTCAAATCAACCATTTACTGCTTATAGAAATAGGTAGGCCCAAATACGACTGGGACACAATGGGAGAAGTTTCTCAAACAAACTCCATAAGAAATACCTATTAAACCTGTCTAACATGACCCCAGAGATCCCAATCCATCTCATAGACCCGTACAAATGTCTATAATCCCTCTAAAATACTTAGTGTAACTCACAATCAAAGATACACCCGCTACTGAATAGCGTATTACAATATAAACGCACAGACATCTGAAACCAATTGCAATGGATGAAAAAATTCCATCAACATTTTTTCACATGTCTCCTGATCCTTCTAAGTATTAGAAAGGATCTTACACAAAATCAATACGGGCATCTTTTTATTTTTTATTTTTAACCATTTACTTCTTATAGAAGCGGTTGGGCCTAAATAGCACTGGCTTAAATGGAAAGGCTTCTTAAACAAACTCCATAAGAAATATCAGGACAACCTGTCTAACATGACTCCTGAGATTCCATCTCACCTCTTAAAACCATACAAACATCCATAATCCCTGAAAAAATTCTTGGAGGAACTCACATTTACCAACAGCTTCTCCTTTAAACGCTTATCATAATATAAACTCTCCTACACCTGGAACTAACTTCAAATATAAAACACAGCTCTGTATACAATCTATAACATACTATCTTGCCTCCCTAACTAATACAACAGCTCTAACGCAGAACCAGCAGATACAATGTCCCAAATAGACCGATCAACATTCAATAGAAACCGATTTAGACATTAAAGGTCAAAAGGTCAAGAAACCGCTCTGTACTAATACAAAGGATTCAAAGCAAACCTTTTCATAATATTATAATATCCTGTAACCAAATAAATCCTGGACACTTTTGAAACAAGAATAAACACAGAATCTATTAATCAACCTCAGAAGGATTTTAAGGCAAATACACCCTTTGAACATCAAAAGCTACAAAAAGTACACACACCACCCCACCACACACGTTCATTACAACAATAAAACAGCAAACCTCAGTCTCTCTTCAGACTAACACCATAGCTCTGAAGACCCTTGGATTAGCATTTGGCCATAGGACACACGCCGGGGACTGATCATCTCAAGGCGGAGCCGCCTCAGAGGAGGGTGTCTAGTGTTAAAAGGCCTGAAACACCCGATGATCCTGAGGTAACACTACTGATGATGTGTCCTAAATATTCTCCAACAGACCAATAGGACGCAAGTCCAGGACCCTGTGGAGTAGGCAAAATCAACATGGAAAACAAACCAGTCACAAACATTATCATATTATCTACACCTGAGATAAAACAAGGACAAAAAAAAAAAAAAAAAAAAAAAAAAAAAAAAAAAAAAAAAAAATACTACTAACAAATGGACTCTTAATTAAAAAATAATACTAAAACACAAACACTCCCACACAGGACTTATCCTCCAAACCGGAGGTTCAACCCACTGCACTTCCAATATAACCTAACAGGCGCCGGCGCGTGCGTCTCCTCAGTCTCACCACCGTGACACCCGGACATCACCACGGTGGGAGCTGTTGTATTGGACCTCAAGGCTCCCTAACCAAACCATATCAGTGAAAGGCTGACGTGGGGAGGGTGGGAGTTGGCACGGTCTCTTTTCTCAAAAAAAATGCCAGAGCCTTCGGACCAGGTTATTGGATAAAAGGCAAAGGGGATGTGTATATTTAAATTCTTCACTCAATTCTCTAAGACATCAACAAGGCACACCAAACGGCCTTTCAGCCTATTGACACACCAGAACCACCACCTACAAGAAATCCTAAAACAACTATACATAAACTGTATCAAAAGCTCATTAAAACCTTACACCCAATCTTAACACAGAAGGAAGCAAACATAACCTTAACTCCAAACCTAAACTTAACCTCCCGGCAACCATAATAAGACCTAACCTCAATCCCAAACCTAATCTTAACCTTGACACACTTCATCTAAACTTAACCCCATATCTTAACCTCTAACCCCAGCCCCTATAATCAAACCTGAATCAAACCTCAAACCTTAACTTAACCTAACCCCCCCCAAAAAAACTGAGGCCTTACCTCAACTTCAATCCTAACCTTAACCCTGAAACGTCTAACCTAAACCTAACCCCAACCCCAATAATCAAGCCTAAACCTAACCCCAAACCTAAACTCAACTTCCCCCCCCCCCCCCCCCAAAAAAAAAAAAATGAGGCCTTACCTCAACCTCAATCCTAATCTTAACTCGAATACACCTACTTCTTTTAACTGGTTAATACAACAACCCAAATAATAAGACAAAAATCAGATGAACCTTCAATATAGCATTTTTATTCTTTTTAGTTATTTATTATTTACAATTTCTCCCCCCCCCCCCCTTTTTTTTAATAATTAGTCTCCAGGATTACAGGTATCAGTGTGTGTATGGTTGGGTGAGTGTATTTCAGTGTGAATGAGTGTATGCGTGAAAAAGAGGCTGAAGGACGTTATTAAAGAAAAACAATAAAAGAAACAGAAAAAGCCAACACAGAAAAAATGGAAAAGTAAAACGATCCCTAACGTATAACACCAAAAACATAAAGAACAAAAACAGTAATGTAATAAAGGAGGGCGAGGGTCAACACCCCAATTACGACGAAGGCCAGAGTCCAACGGGTACACACACATCGTCTCCTGTAAAAACAAGATACCCAATGAATTGAGAATAATCATACCAACACGAAATATCTGGTTAAAAAATATGAGTAAAACTATGATAAAAACAATAAAGGAAGGATACGTACGCTCTTTGAGGATAAAAAAGTACGCTAGGTTGTCGGACAAGGGGCCTCCGAGCCCCGGGGACATAGAGAACGGAAAAGTCCCCCCCTCCACGGGGACTGACGACAGCCCCCGTTATGGTGGGCACAGCAGGTAACCTCCCCGGGGTGGGGAGGAAGCCTTCTGTCATCTCCATTACTATTAAAAATAACATTAAAACAACTCCTTATCTAAGAATACACGCAATTCAGATACAAAAACATTCATTTTTTACTTATTAACTCTAATTATATGATAATATTAGCTCTTACCAGGCACAGCTAGCGGAGGCGCACATGGCGGAAGATAGCCATCCATTTTGATTATCGGAAGTGAAATGAACTTCTTATGAGAGACCAACCTGTTAGTCATGTGACTAGACCCACCCTTCAATTTGATACATGTGATATTTTCCACACAGAAAGAATATACATGAGTCGGGGACAATACACGTGACATGATCATGTGCCTATTACACTATTTTGGCGGAACAGGAGGAGACCAGATCGTTGACGGAGAAAAAGAAAGAAAGACTCAAAATATCCCTGAATATTAGTTTATTTGTTCTCTAAGGCCAACATTATTGACAACACACAACGGAACTAACTCTATTCATCCATAGATAATAATCAGACCACCACAAAGTACGGGTTTAGGATCAAGACACGCAAAACAAACCCTCCCAGATAGCAAGAAATACCCACATTGTTACTCCCTAACAAAATGGAAACACAGCCCAAGAGGCTTGCTGACATTGCTACTAATAGGCGCCGGCGCGTGCACTCCCTCAGACTCTCTACTCCAAACCTTGCAGTTTAAGACTGTAAGGGGAGAGCTGTTGTAACTTTTCTAACACCTAACCCTAACCCTAACCCTAACCCTAACCCTAACCCTAACCCTAGATTCTGCCCCGGACTTCGAGGAGGCAACACACACCGCACGAAATGTTGGGAGAACAGCTAAATGACCAAAAGGAGTCAACCACTGAAGGCCATACAGCCAGAATGCATCTTCCGTAAGTCTAACAGACTAATTTTTTGAACACCCCCAAAGCTAAACATTAGCCTGGGCTAAGCTAATCACTTGAGCTGATTTTCATGTTAAATTCTAAATTGAATTACTGGAAATAATTAACAACTACACCTAACCCCAACTCTAAACATAACCCCAGATGCGGTGATTTAATTTAACCCCAATATGTTTAACCCCAAGTCTAAATTTAACCCTCAATTGGCGAATAACCCCAAGACCCATATGATGTCTAAAATTGAACCCCAAGATGTGGAAGACTAATCCTAATTTGGAAACTCAAGGATTTTGGTGAAAGGGGGATTGTGAGGCGAAAGGGGGAACGTATAAGTGAACTGTTGTGATGTCGGAGCGTCTCAGGAGGAGGTGAGCTGTGGAGGAAAGGTATCCTAAGGAAGGAATGTGCCCAGAGGGGGAGGTGAACCCATGCAAGGCCCGTGCACAACTTGGGCCCACCTCGGTGGGTCCTTGCAAACCCTAACCTAACCGGCCAGTGCCTGTATGGCGATCTGCCTTTCTAGGGGGTATCGGACCCCCACAGATCTGCCGTCTGATGGCAAAGAGTCTCAACAGATCTGCCACCCTGGTACCCAAAGCCATCTCTTGGACATCGGAATCCGGAACCTGCAAACAGAGGAACAAAATTAAGGAAAGAACAAAATTACGGGAAGGAATAAATTAATATATATTACTAATTGGTCATAGCTCCTACCATGCCTGATGAGGGCGACGGAGCCCAGAAACGCGTTGCAGAAATGGAGCTGAAATTAACATGCATGTATAAAAACCTGGAAAATAAATTGAAAAATACTTACCTGATAACCCGAATGGAGGACAAACAAACCTGCAAAGAAAAACAGCAGAAGTTAGTAAAAGTGATTATAACAAAAATAAATACGTACATACCTGGAAAATAAATTAAAGGATACTTACCTGATAACCCGGATGGAGGACAAACAAACCTGCAAAGAAAAATAACAGAAGTTAGTAAAAGTGATTACAACAAAAATAAATACTTACCTGTTGGACCTGGAAAGATGGAACCTATATAAAGAGGAGACAACACACAAAGCCCTCATTTCTGCCCCGGACTTCGAGGAGGCAACATACCCCACGAAATGTTGGGAAGTCAAATGACCAAAAGGAGTCAACTACTTAAGGCCATACAGCCAGGAGGAGCAACACACAGAGCCCTCATTTCTGCCCCGGACTTCGAGGAGGCAACACACACCGCACGAAATGTTGGGAGAACAGCTAAATGACCAAAAGGAGTCAACCACTGAAGGCCATACAGCCAGAATGCATCTTCCGTAAGTCTAACAGACTAATTTTTTGAACACCCCCAAAGCTAAACATTAGCCTGGGCTAAGCTAATCACTTGAGCTGATTTTCATGTTAAATTCTAAATTGAATTACTGGAAATAATTAACAACTACACCTAACCCCAACTCTAAACATAACCCCAGATGCGGTGATTTAATTTAACCCCAATATGTTTAACCCCAAGTCTAAATTTAACCCTCAATTGGCGAATAACCCCAAGACCCATATGATGTCTAAAATTGAACCCCAAGATGTGGAAGACTAATCCTAATTTGGAAACTCAAGGATTTTGGTGAAAGGGGGATTGTGAGGCGAAAGGGGGAACGTATAAGTGAACTGTTGTGATGTCGGAGCGTCTCAGGAGGAGGTGAGCTGTGGAGGAAAGGTATCCTAAGGAAGGAATGTGCCCAGAGGGGGAGGTGAACCCATGCAAGGCCCGTGCACAACTTGGGCCCACCTCGGTGGGTCCTTGCAAACCCTAACCTAACCGGCCAGTGCCTGTATGGCGATCTGCCTTTCTAGGGGGTATCGGACCCCCACAGATCTGCCGTCTGATGGCAAAGAGTCTCAACAGATCTGCCACCCTGGTACCCAAAGCCATCTCTTGGACATCGGAATCCGGAACCTGCAAACAGAGGAACAAAATTAAGGAAAGAACAAAATTACGGGAAGGAATAAATTAATATATATTACTAATTGGTCATAGCTCCTACCATGCCTGATGAGGGCGACGGAGCCCAGAAACGCGTTGCAGAAATGGAGCTGAAATTAACATGCATGTATAAAAACCTGGAAAATAAATTGAAAAATACTTACCTGATAACCCGAATGGAGGACAAACAAACCTGCAAAGAAAAACAGCAGAAGTTAGTAAAAGTGATTATAACAAAAATAAATACGTACATACCTGGAAAATAAATTAAAGGATACTTACCTGATAACCCGGATGGAGGACAAACAAACCTGCAAAGAAAAATAACAGAAGTTAGTAAAAGTGATTACAACAAAAATAAATACTTACCTGTTGGACCTGGAAAGATGGAACCTATATAAAGAGGAGACAACACACAAAGCCCTCATTTCTGCCCCGGACTTCGAGGAGGCAACATACCCCACGAAATGTTGGGAAGTCAAATGACCAAAAGGAGTCAACTACTTAAGGCCATACAGCCAGGAGGAGCAACACACAGAGCCCTCATTTCTGCCCCGGACTTCGAGGAGGCAACACACACCGCACGAAATGTTGGGAGAACAGCTAAATGACCAAAAGGAGTCAACCACTGAAGGCCATACAGCCAGAATGCATCTTCCGTAAGTCTAACAGACTAATTTTTTGAACACCCCCAAAGCTAAACATTAGCCTGGGCTAAGCTAATCACTTGAGCTGATTTTCATGTTAAATTCTAAATTGAATTACTGGAAATAATTAACAACTACACCTAACCCCAACTCTAAACATAACCCCAGATGCGGTGATTTAATTTAACCCCAATATGTTTAACCCCAAGTCTAAATTTAACCCTCAATTGGCGAATAACCCCAAGACCCATATGATGTCTAAAATTGAACCCCAAGATGTGGAAGACTAATCCTAATTTGGAAACTCAAGGATTTTGGTGAAAGGGGGATTGTGAGGCGAAAGGGGGAACGTATAAGTGAACTGTTGTGATGTCGGAGCGTCTCAGGAGGAGGTGAGCTGTGGAGGAAAGGTATCCTAAGGAAGGAATGTGCCCAGAGGGGGAGGTGAACCCATGCAAGGCCCGTGCACAACTTGGGCCCACCTCGGTGGGTCCTTGCAAACCCTAACCTAACCGGCCAGTGCCTGTATGGCGATCTGCCTTTCTAGGGGGTATCGGACCCCCACAGATCTGCCGTCTGATGGCAAAGAGTCTCAACAGATCTGCCACCCTGGTACCCAAAGCCATCTCTTGGACATCGGAATCCGGAACCTGCAAACAGAGGAACAAAATTAAGGAAAGAACAAAATTACGGGAAGGAATAAATTAATATATATTACTAATTGGTCATAGCTCCTACCATGCCTGATGAGGGCGACGGAGCCCAGAAACGCGTTGCAGAAATGGAGCTGAAATTAACATGCATGTATAAAAACCTGGAAAATAAATTGAAAAATACTTACCTGATAACCCGAATGGAGGACAAACAAACCTGCAAAGAAAAACAGCAGAAGTTAGTAAAAGTGATTATAACAAAAATAAATACGTACATACCTGGAAAATAAATTAAAGGATACTTACCTGATAACCCGGATGGAGGACAAACAAACCTGCAAAGAAAAATAACAGAAGTTAGTAAAAGTGATTACAACAAAAATAAATACTTACCTGTTGGACCTGGAAAGATGGAACCTATATAAAGAGGAGACAACACACAAAGCCCTCATTTCTGCCCCGGACTTCGAGGAGGCAACATACCCCACGAAATGTTGGGAAGTCAAATGACCAAAAGGAGTCAACTACTTAAGGCCATACAGCCAGGAGGAGCAACACACAGAGCCCTCATTTCTGCCCCGGACTTCGAGGAGGCAACACACACCGCACGAAATGTTGGGAGAACAGCTAAATGACCAAAAGGAGTCAACCACTGAAGGCCATACAGCCAGAATGCATCTTCCGTAAGTCTAACAGACTAATTTTTTGAACACCCCCAAAGCTAAACATTAGCCTGGGCTAAGCTAATCACTTGAGCTGATTTTCATGTTAAATTCTAAATTGAATTACTGGAAATAATTAACAACTACACCTAACCCCAACTCTAAACATAACCCCAGATGCGGTGATTTAATTTAACCCCAATATGTTTAACCCCAAGTCTAAATTTAACCCTCAATTGGCGAATAACCCCAAGACCCATATGATGTCTAAAATTGAACCCCAAGATGTGGAAGACTAATCCTAATTTGGAAACTCAAGGATTTTGGTGAAAGGGGGATTGTGAGGCGAAAGGGGGAACGTATAAGTGAACTGTTGTGATGTCGGAGCGTCTCAGGAGGAGGTGAGCTGTGGAGGAAAGGTATCCTAAGGAAGGAATGTGCCCAGAGGGGGAGGTGAACCCATGCAAGGCCCGTGCACAACTTGGGCCCACCTCGGTGGGTCCTTGCAAACCCTAACCTAACCGGCCAGTGCCTGTATGGCGATCTGCCTTTCTAGGGGGTATCGGACCCCCACAGATCTGCCGTCTGATGGCAAAGAGTCTCAACAGATCTGCCACCCTGGTACCCAAAGCCATCTCTTGGACATCGGAATCCGGAACCTGCAAACAGAGGAACAAAATTAAGGAAAGAACAAAATTACGGGAAGGAATAAATTAATATATATTACTAATTGGTCATAGCTCCTACCATGCCTGATGAGGGCGACGGAGCCCAGAAACGCGTTGCAGAAATGGAGCTGAAATTAACATGCATGTATAAAAACCTGGAAAATAAATTGAAAAATACTTACCTGATAACCCGAATGGAGGACAAACAAACCTGCAAAGAAAAACAGCAGAAGTTAGTAAAAGTGATTATAACAAAAATAAATACGTACATACCTGGAAAATAAATTAAAGGATACTTACCTGATAACCCGGATGGAGGACAAACAAACCTGCAAAGAAAAATAACAGAAGTTAGTAAAAGTGATTACAACAAAAATAAATACTTACCTGTTGGACCTGGAAAGATGGAACCTATATAAAGAGGAGACAACACACAAAGCCCTCATTTCTGCCCCGGACTTCGAGGAGGCAACATACCCCACGAAATGTTGGGAAGTCAAATGACCAAAAGGAGTCAACTACTTAAGGCCATACAGCCAGGAGGAGCAACACACAGAGCCCTCATTTCTGCCCCGGACTTCGAGGAGGCAACACACACCGCACGAAATGTTGGGAGAACAGCTAAATGACCAAAAGGAGTCAACCACTGAAGGCCATACAGCCAGAATGCATCTTCCGTAAGTCTAACAGACTAATTTTTTGAACACCCCCAAAGCTAAACATTAGCCTGGGCTAAGCTAATCACTTGAGCTGATTTTCATGTTAAATTCTAAATTGAATTACTGGAAATAATTAACAACTACACCTAACCCCAACTCTAAACATAACCCCAGATGCGGTGATTTAATTTAACCCCAATATGTTTAACCCCAAGTCTAAATTTAACCCTCAATTGGCGAATAACCCCAAGACCCATATGATGTCTAAAATTGAACCCCAAGATGTGGAAGACTAATCCTAATTTGGAAACTCAAGGATTTTGGTGAAAGGGGGATTGTGAGGCGAAAGGGGGAACGTATAAGTGAACTGTTGTGATGTCGGAGCGTCTCAGGAGGAGGTGAGCTGTGGAGGAAAGGTATCCTAAGGAAGGAATGTGCCCAGAGGGGGAG
Source organism: Coilia nasus (assembly GCA_027475355.1). Lineage (NCBI taxonomy): Eukaryota > Metazoa > Chordata > Actinopteri > Clupeiformes > Engraulidae > Coilia > Coilia nasus. The sequence continues at coordinate 86,596 of CM050205.1, forward strand.
GTGAACCCATGCAAGGCCCGTGCACAACTTGGGCCCACCTCGGTGGGTCCTTGCAAACCCTAACCTAACCGGCCAGTGCCTGTATGGCGATCTGCCTTTCTAGGGGGTATCGGACCCCCACAGATCTGCCGTCTGATGGCAAAGAGTCTCAACAGATCTGCCACCCTGGTACCCAAAGCCATCTCTTGGACATCGGAATCCGGAACCTGCAAACAGAGGAACAAAATTAAGGAAAGAACAAAATTACGGGAAGGAATAAATTAATATATATTACTAATTGGTCATAGCTCCTACCATGCCTGATGAGGGCGACGGAGCCCAGAAACGCGTTGCAGAAATGGAGCTGAAATTAACATGCATGTATAAAAACCTGGAAAATAAATTGAAAAATACTTACCTGATAACCCGAATGGAGGACAAACAAACCTGCAAAGAAAAACAGCAGAAGTTAGTAAAAGTGATTATAACAAAAATAAATACGTACATACCTGGAAAATAAATTAAAGGATACTTACCTGATAACCCGGATGGAGGACAAACAAACCTGCAAAGAAAAATAACAGAAGTTAGTAAAAGTGATTACAACAAAAATAAATACTTACCTGTTGGACCTGGAAAGATGGAACCTATATAAAGAGGAGACAACACACAAAGCCCTCATTTCTGCCCCGGACTTCGAGGAGGCAACATACCCCACGAAATGTTGGGAAGTCAAATGACCAAAAGGAGTCAACTACTTAAGGCCATACAGCCAGGAGGAGCAACACACAGAGCCCTCATTTCTGCCCCGGACTTCGAGGAGGCAACACACACCGCACGAAATGTTGGGAGAACAGCTAAATGACCAAAAGGAGTCAACCACTGAAGGCCATACAGCCAGAATGCATCTTCCGTAAGTCTAACAGACTAATTTTTTGAACACCCCCAAAGCTAAACATTAGCCTGGGCTAAGCTAATCACTTGAGCTGATTTTCATGTTAAATTCTAAATTGAATTACTGGAAATAATTAACAACTACACCTAACCCCAACTCTAAACATAACCCCAGATGCGGTGATTTAATTTAACCCCAATATGTTTAACCCCAAGTCTAAATTTAACCCTCAATTGGCGAATAACCCCAAGACCCATATGATGTCTAAAATTGAACCCCAAGATGTGGAAGACTAATCCTAATTTGGAAACTCAAGGATTTTGGTGAAAGGGGGATTGTGAGGCGAAAGGGGGAACGTATAAGTGAACTGTTGTGATGTCGGAGCGTCTCAGGAGGAGGTGAGCTGTGGAGGAAAGGTATCCTAAGGAAGGAATGTGCCCAGAGGGGGAGGTGAACCCATGCAAGGCCCGTGCACAACTTGGGCCCACCTCGGTGGGTCCTTGCAAACCCTAACCTAACCGGCCAGTGCCTGTATGGCGATCTGCCTTTCTAGGGGGTATCGGACCCCCACAGATCTGCCGTCTGATGGCAAAGAGTCTCAACAGATCTGCCACCCTGGTACCCAAAGCCATCTCTTGGACATCGGAATCCGGAACCTGCAAACAGAGGAACAAAATTAAGGAAAGAACAAAATTACGGGAAGGAATAAATTAATATATATTACTAATTGGTCATAGCTCCTACCATGCCTGATGAGGGCGACGGAGCCCAGAAACGCGTTGCAGAAATGGAGCTGAAATTAACATGCATGTATAAAAACCTGGAAAATAAATTGAAAAATACTTACCTGATAACCCGAATGGAGGACAAACAAACCTGCAAAGAAAAACAGCAGAAGTTAGTAAAAGTGATTATAACAAAAATAAATACGTACATACCTGGAAAATAAATTAAAGGATACTTACCTGATAACCCGGATGGAGGACAAACAAACCTGCAAAGAAAAATAACAGAAGTTAGTAAAAGTGATTACAACAAAAATAAATACTTACCTGTTGGACCTGGAAAGATGGAACCTATATAAAGAGGAGACAACACACAAAGCCCTCATTTCTGCCCCGGACTTCGAGGAGGCAACATACCCCACGAAATGTTGGGAAGTCAAATGACCAAAAGGAGTCAACTACTTAAGGCCATACAGCCAGGAGGAGCAACACACAGAGCCCTCATTTCTGCCCCGGACTTCGAGGAGGCAACACACACCGCACGAAATGTTGGGAGAACAGCTAAATGACCAAAAGGAGTCAACCACTGAAGGCCATACAGCCAGAATGCATCTTCCGTAAGTCTAACAGACTAATTTTTTGAACACCCCCAAAGCTAAACATTAGCCTGGGCTAAGCTAATCACTTGAGCTGATTTTCATGTTAAATTCTAAATTGAATTACTGGAAATAATTAACAACTACACCTAACCCCAACTCTAAACATAACCCCAGATGCGGTGATTTAATTTAACCCCAATATGTTTAACCCCAAGTCTAAATTTAACCCTCAATTGGCGAATAACCCCAAGACCCATATGATGTCTAAAATTGAACCCCAAGATGTGGAAGACTAATCCTAATTTGGAAACTCAAGGATTTTGGTGAAAGGGGGATTGTGAGGCGAAAGGGGGAACGTATAAGTGAACTGTTGTGATGTCGGAGCGTCTCAGGAGGAGGTGAGCTGTGGAGGAAAGGTATCCTAAGGAAGGAATGTGCCCAGAGGGGGAGGTGAACCCATGCAAGGCCCGTGCACAACTTGGGCCCACCTCGGTGGGTCCTTGCAAACCCTAACCTAACCGGCCAGTGCCTGTATGGCGATCTGCCTTTCTAGGGGGTATCGGACCCCCACAGATCTGCCGTCTGATGGCAAAGAGTCTCAACAGATCTGCCACCCTGGTACCCAAAGCCATCTCTTGGACATCGGAATCCGGAACCTGCAAACAGAGGAACAAAATTAAGGAAAGAACAAAATTACGGGAAGGAATAAATTAATATATATTACTAATTGGTCATAGCTCCTACCATGCCTGATGAGGGCGACGGAGCCCAGAAACGCGTTGCAGAAATGGAGCTGAAATTAACATGCATGTATAAAAACCTGGAAAATAAATTGAAAAATACTTACCTGATAACCCGAATGGAGGACAAACAAACCTGCAAAGAAAAACAGCAGAAGTTAGTAAAAGTGATTATAACAAAAATAAATACGTACATACCTGGAAAATAAATTAAAGGATACTTACCTGATAACCCGGATGGAGGACAAACAAACCTGCAAAGAAAAATAACAGAAGTTAGTAAAAGTGATTACAACAAAAATAAATACTTACCTGTTGGACCTGGAAAGATGGAACCTATATAAAGAGGAGACAACACACAAAGCCCTCATTTCTGCCCCGGACTTCGAGGAGGCAACATACCCCACGAAATGTTGGGAAGTCAAATGACCAAAAGGAGTCAACTACTTAAGGCCATACAGCCAGGAGGAGCAACACACAGAGCCCTCATTTCTGCCCCGGACTTCGAGGAGGCAACACACACCGCACGAAATGTTGGGAGAACAGCTAAATGACCAAAAGGAGTCAACCACTGAAGGCCATACAGCCAGAATGCATCTTCCGTAAGTCTAACAGACTAATTTTTTGAACACCCCCAAAGCTAAACATTAGCCTGGGCTAAGCTAATCACTTGAGCTGATTTTCATGTTAAATTCTAAATTGAATTACTGGAAATAATTAACAACTACACCTAACCCCAACTCTAAACATAACCCCAGATGCGGTGATTTAATTTAACCCCAATATGTTTAACCCCAAGTCTAAATTTAACCCTCAATTGGCGAATAACCCCAAGACCCATATGATGTCTAAAATTGAACCCCAAGATGTGGAAGACTAATCCTAATTTGGAAACTCAAGGATTTTGGTGAAAGGGGGATTGTGAGGCGAAAGGGGGAACGTATAAGTGAACTGTTGTGATGTCGGAGCGTCTCAGGAGGAGGTGAGCTGTGGAGGAAAGGTATCCTAAGGAAGGAATGTGCCCAGAGGGGGAGGTGAACCCATGCAAGGCCCGTGCACAACTTGGGCCCACCTCGGTGGGTCCTTGCAAACCCTAACCTAACCGGCCAGTGCCTGTATGGCGATCTGCCTTTCTAGGGGGTATCGGACCCCCACAGATCTGCCGTCTGATGGCAAAGAGTCTCAACAGATCTGCCACCCTGGTACCCAAAGCCATCTCTTGGACATCGGAATCCGGAACCTGCAAACAGAGGAACAAAATTAAGGAAAGAACAAAATTACGGGAAGGAATAAATTAATATATATTACTAATTGGTCATAGCTCCTACCATGCCTGATGAGGGCGACGGAGCCCAGAAACGCGTTGCAGAAATGGAGCTGAAATTAACATGCATGTATAAAAACCTGGAAAATAAATTGAAAAATACTTACCTGATAACCCGAATGGAGGACAAACAAACCTGCAAAGAAAAACAGCAGAAGTTAGTAAAAGTGATTATAACAAAAATAAATACGTACATACCTGGAAAATAAATTAAAGGATACTTACCTGATAACCCGGATGGAGGACAAACAAACCTGCAAAGAAAAATAACAGAAGTTAGTAAAAGTGATTACAACAAAAATAAATACTTACCTGTTGGACCTGGAAAGATGGAACCTATATAAAGAGGAGACAACACACAAAGCCCTCATTTCTGCCCCGGACTTCGAGGAGGCAACATACCCCACGAAATGTTGGGAAGTCAAATGACCAAAAGGAGTCAACTACTTAAGGCCATACAGCCAGGAGGAGCAACACACAGAGCCCTCATTTCTGCCCCGGACTTCGAGGAGGCAACACACACCGCACGAAATGTTGGGAGAACAGCTAAATGACCAAAAGGAGTCAACCACTGAAGGCCATACAGCCAGAATGCATCTTCCGTAAGTCTAACAGACTAATTTTTTGAACACCCCCAAAGCTAAACATTAGCCTGGGCTAAGCTAATCACTTGAGCTGATTTTCATGTTAAATTCTAAATTGAATTACTGGAAATAATTAACAACTACACCTAACCCCAACTCTAAACATAACCCCAGATGCGGTGATTTAATTTAACCCCAATATGTTTAACCCCAAGTCTAAATTTAACCCTCAATTGGCGAATAACCCCAAGACCCATATGATGTCTAAAATTGAACCCCAAGATGTGGAAGACTAATCCTAATTTGGAAACTCAAGGATTTTGGTGAAAGGGGGATTGTGAGGCGAAAGGGGGAACGTATAAGTGAACTGTTGTGATGTCGGAGCGTCTCAGGAGGAGGTGAGCTGTGGAGGAAAGGTATCCTAAGGAAGGAATGTGCCCAGAGGGGGAGGTGAACCCATGCAAGGCCCGTGCACAACTTGGGCCCACCTCGGTGGGTCCTTGCAAACCCTAACCTAACCGGCCAGTGCCTGTATGGCGATCTGCCTTTCTAGGGGGTATCGGACCCCCACAGATCTGCCGTCTGATGGCAAAGAGTCTCAACAGATCTGCCACCCTGGTACCCAAAGCCATCTCTTGGACATCGGAATCCGGAACCTGCAAACAGAGGAACAAAATTAAGGAAAGAACAAAATTACGGGAAGGAATAAATTAATATATATTACTAATTGGTCATAGCTCCTACCATGCCTGATGAGGGCGACGGAGCCCAGAAACGCGTTGCAGAAATGGAGCTGAAATTAACATGCATGTATAAAAACCTGGAAAATAAATTGAAAAATACTTACCTGATAACCCGAATGGAGGACAAACAAACCTGCAAAGAAAAACAGCAGAAGTTAGTAAAAGTGATTATAACAAAAATAAATACGTACATACCTGGAAAATAAATTAAAGGATACTTACCTGATAACCCGGATGGAGGACAAACAAACCTGCAAAGAAAAATAACAGAAGTTAGTAAAAGTGATTACAACAAAAATAAATACTTACCTGTTGGACCTGGAAAGATGGAACCTATATAAAGAGGAGACAACACACAAAGCCCTCATTTCTGCCCCGGACTTCGAGGAGGCAACATACCCCACGAAATGTTGGGAAGTCAAATGACCAAAAGGAGTCAACTACTTAAGGCCATACAGCCAGGAGGAGCAACACACAGAGCCCTCATTTCTGCCCCGGACTTCGAGGAGGCAACACACACCGCACGAAATGTTGGGAGAACAGCTAAATGACCAAAAGGAGTCAACCACTGAAGGCCATACAGCCAGAATGCATCTTCCGTAAGTCTAACAGACTAATTTTTTGAACACCCCCAAAGCTAAACATTAGCCTGGGCTAAGCTAATCACTTGAGCTGATTTTCATGTTAAATTCTAAATTGAATTACTGGAAATAATTAACAACTACACCTAACCCCAACTCTAAACATAACCCCAGATGCGGTGATTTAATTTAACCCCAATATGTTTAACCCCAAGTCTAAATTTAACCCTCAATTGGCGAATAACCCCAAGACCCATATGATGTCTAAAATTGAACCCCAAGATGTGGAAGACTAATCCTAATTTGGAAACTCAAGGATTTTGGTGAAAGGGGGATTGTGAGGCGAAAGGGGGAACGTATAAGTGAACTGTTGTGATGTCGGAGCGTCTCAGGAGGAGGTGAGCTGTGGAGGAAAGGTATCCTAAGGAAGGAATGTGCCCAGAGGGGGAGGTGAACCCATGCAAGGCCCGTGCACAACTTGGGCCCACCTCGGTGGGTCCTTGCAAACCCTAACCTAACCGGCCAGTGCCTGTATGGCGATCTGCCTTTCTAGGGGGTATCGGACCCCCACAGATCTGCCGTCTGATGGCAAAGAGTCTCAACAGATCTGCCACCCTGGTACCCAAAGCCATCTCTTGGACATCGGAATCCGGAACCTGCAAACAGAGGAACAAAATTAAGGAAAGAACAAAATTACGGGAAGGAATAAATTAATATATATTACTAATTGGTCATAGCTCCTACCATGCCTGATGAGGGCGACGGAGCCCAGAAACGCGTTGCAGAAATGGAGCTGAAATTAACATGCATGTATAAAAACCTGGAAAATAAATTGAAAAATACTTACCTGATAACCCGAATGGAGGACAAACAAACCTGCAAAGAAAAACAGCAGAAGTTAGTAAAAGTGATTATAACAAAAATAAATACGTACATACCTGGAAAATAAATTAAAGGATACTTACCTGATAACCCGGATGGAGGACAAACAAACCTGCAAAGAAAAATAACAGAAGTTAGTAAAAGTGATTACAACAAAAATAAATACTTACCTGTTGGACCTGGAAAGATGGAACCTATATAAAGAGGAGACAACACACAAAGCCCTCATTTCTGCCCCGGACTTCGAGGAGGCAACATACCCCACGAAATGTTGGGAAGTCAAATGACCAAAAGGAGTCAACTACTTAAGGCCATACAGCCAGGAGGAGCAACACACAGAGCCCTCATTTCTGCCCCGGACTTCGAGGAGGCAACACACACCGCACGAAATGTTGGGAGAACAGCTAAATGACCAAAAGGAGTCAACCACTGAAGGCCATACAGCCAGAATGCATCTTCCGTAAGTCTAACAGACTAATTTTTTGAACACCCCCAAAGCTAAACATTAGCCTGGGCTAAGCTAATCACTTGAGCTGATTTTCATGTTAAATTCTAAATTGAATTACTGGAAATAATTAACAACTACACCTAACCCCAACTCTAAACATAACCCCAGATGCGGTGATTTAATTTAACCCCAATATGTTTAACCCCAAGTCTAAATTTAACCCTCAATTGGCGAATAACCCCAAGACCCATATGATGTCTAAAATTGAACCCCAAGATGTGGAAGACTAATCCTAATTTGGAAACTCAAGGATTTTGGTGAAAGGGGGATTGTGAGGCGAAAGGGGGAACGTATAAGTGAACTGTTGTGATGTCGGAGCGTCTCAGGAGGAGGTGAGCTGTGGAGGAAAGGTATCCTAAGGAAGGAATGTGCCCAGAGGGGGAGGTGAACCCATGCAAGGCCCGTGCACAACTTGGGCCCACCTCGGTGGGTCCTTGCAAACCCTAACCTAACCCTAACCCTAACCCTAACCCTAACCCTAACCCTAACACGCAATAACTCTCAAGACACATCTTAACTTTATTTTGTTTTTAAAGAAGACCTTTATGTCATACAATAACACACACTTCCTAAATATGAAACAATTATCAGAACTCATACAAAGAAAGGACAATTATAATAAATAAAAACCAACCACTTACCATCTACTTACCTCACCATCGACAACTTCGCTGAACAATCCCAATATAATGCAGAAACAACCCAATTTAAACACACGATTATGACATAATACATCGAAACACACAGAATCACGATACAACTCATAGATGGAAAATCCTTTATTTCATAAAGGAACACATATAACTCACAAAATAATTACCAAAGGATTTATAGGAAACCTACAACGACACCGACCAATCTCCATTACTTACCTTAGATCAGTTCGCCAAACAACCTATCCTAAGAATACCACCACATTAAATAACATAACCTATATACTAAAAATAAACCTACATTTTATATTTTCAACCACTCATTATTGATTTATCCTGCTATAGATGACTTCACCGAGCAATCCCATTTAATACAAGAACAGCTTAACCTAAACACAAAAGTGTGACACAATACATCAAAATACACAAAGAATCACGACACAAATCATTGTTAGAAAATCCTTTATTTCATACATACAACACGCAAACAATTACTAAAACTCTAAGACCTAAAAGAAAACCGACAACAAAAACCGACCACTTTTCATCTACTTACCTTTCCACAGATCATTTCGCCGAAAAACCTAACCTAAGAATACCATCATACTATTAAACAAGACTCACACATTATAAATATACCTACATTAAATATAAAACCTACATCAAATATTAAATCAACCACTTACCATTACTTACCTTCGATTTGTAGGAAACCTACAACGACATCGACCAATCTCCATTACTTACCTTAGATCAGTTCGCCGAACAACCTATCCTAAGAATACCACCACATTAAACAACATAACCTATACACTAAAATAAACCTACATTTTATATTTTCAATCACTCACTATTGATTTATCCTACTATAGATAACTTCGCCGAGCAATCCCATTTAATACAAGAACAACTTAACCTAAACGCAAAAGTGTGACACAATACATCAAAATACACAAAGTATCACGACACAAATCATTGTTAGAAAATCCTTTATTTTATACATACAACACACAAACAATTACTAAAACTCTAAGACTTAAAAGAAAACCGACAACAAAAACCGACCACTTTTCATCTACTTACCTTTCCACAGATCATTTCGCCGAAAAACCTAACCTAAGAATACCATCACACTATTAAACAAGACCCAAACATTATAAAAATACTTACATTAAATATAAAACCTACATCAAATATTAAATCAACCACTTACCATGACTTACCTTCTCATAGAAAACTTCGCCGAACATCTAAACCTACATTAACATCGATTTTCCTTCCATTCGGTACCACGAGTCCAGTTTCGAGGGGAGGAGCCGAGACTATATAAAGGGGAGCTCCCCCAGACCGGCACTCACTCTCACACCACACATCGAAAGGAACACTTCTCTCTGTGCGCACCCTGCAAGCCTGCCTGAAGAAGGTCCCAATAGTGGACCGAAACGCGTCGCAATAGGCTTGCTTACTTGACATTCACTATCTACATTTCATTATAATACATTTTTATTTTTATTTGCTTTGATACAACTATATTACATCTACTGATAAACATTGGACTGACCTATTTACTACACAGATTTGAAATACACTATTTCATCACGATATTACACACACACACACCACTCCACAGTTTACATCACAGGACTATACAATTTTATTTTATTGGCTTTGATACAGCCATACTACAACTACTATACAGACCTAAACTACACCACCCTATCACGATATTACACACACACGCACGCATCATTTCACGATCTACATCACATTGATACATTTTCAATTCTATTTGCTGTGATACAGCCAGACTACAACTACTATACAGATTTGAACTATACCACCCTATCACGATATTACATAAACATACAACACTTCACGGTCTACATCACATTACTATACATTATCAATATTTGTACTTATTTTGATACAGCCATACTACAACCACTACACAGACTTGAACTACAACACCTCATCACGATATTACACACACTCCACTTCTTAGACAAATTCTTTTCACACCTCTAAACACAACAACCAAAGGACAATGTCAGATGATGGTTGGACAGTAGTCCGCTATGGACGAAGACATCACCACAACAACACGAGATCAGTACAACAGTACTCTTCACCCAACAGACAAAACACAAACAGACCACGATATCCTGAGCATGGAACAAGATCTTTCACAGACCATAGAACATATGCACAAGTGGCAGCAACTCCGCCACATCCAGAGAATCCCTACCAAAGACGAACACGAGCACCTTTCCCAAAACGAACACGCCCACCCATCCATTACAGAACACATACACAATTTACAACACCACTAACACATACTGACAACTCCTACCGTCAACGCACACAATCACCTACTCATCACAGAACCCAACCATACCGAAATTACACAGAACCCAGACACACACCAACCACTCTACGCTCTTATCCTAACAGATTTAACCGCCCTGTACACCCAAACACACAAAATCAAAAGCAACCATCACGCTCAGGAACAAATCCTACTCATACACCCTATCAACCACGCCCTGTCACAACACATCAAAAACAACAATCCAGTGAAACATACCAACAAAAACAAACCAGACTACATACTGAGAAAGAGCCCACGCGCCTTCTGAGCCCTAAAGACAGAGACATTGTTATGACGATGCACAACGCCATCATATTGAAGCACCACCTCCTCAACATCACGGACGGCGAAAAAACAGTCGAACCACCTGCCATTACCAATATGACACATCGCTTAACTGAATTCATCAAGCCATTTCTCCCTGATGAAAGCACCCGGGACCTTATTTTGGGAAATGCTAAAAATTGGGCCTGCACTACCCTGTTAGTATTGAGGGATCACTACAGTGACACTCTTGACAAACATATGTCCATGCTACTGTCGGAAGACATAGACGATTGGGAATCGCTATTCGAAATTGCAGCCACCAAGGCCAAACAAAGGCAGGGCAGGAGACTCACGGACCATAACATCCAAATCGCAAAAAATTACATAGAACCTTTTGTAGTAGATCCCTCAGATGATACGTCAGACAGTTCTCCCAACCCAAGACAGGAACATACCACACACGCTAACACACCAGACAACACCACAACAAGCACACACATTCATGATGATCACCTTGGCATCCCAAAACATACCTCTACTCCGCAAGCGGATGATACCCCATCTGGCAACCTCATTACATTGGATGAGTGGAACCCACCTGCACCAATATCTCCACTTCCTCCCAGAACAAACCGAAATACACAAGAAACGGACACATGCAACCAATTAGTCACCATTCCTGACACAAATCCACAACACAACAACACCCCAACATCACATCAAACGCCTACACCAACTACACTCCTCTCAACACACAACACACCCAGACAAACTACACTTACATTGACTATCACACCACACAATCCTAATGTACCACAACCACAACACGATCTACCACCTATCAAGGTCAACAGACACCCCACAACCACACTCAAACAAAAGAACTGGACACTCCACATAGCCAAACCCAAACTCATCATTGGAGATTCCAACCTATCAAGAATTACCCAACACAACATACATAACTTACAAATAGACAGCTACCCGGGAGCTTCATTTACACACACAGAATCCTTGATCAACAGGGCCACTTCATCTACCGTTCTACAAAGCATCGTCCTCTCCTTCGGATTAAACAACAAAGCCACCAAAGTTAAAGAAACTACAATCAAACAAATACAAAGAACACTTAAACTGTTACGTGAAAAATTCCCAGGAACCAAAATCTACATCCCTATAATCAATTACTCAAACAGACTCCCATATGCGGAACAGACAACACTTAAAGAATTAAATACTTACATTGAAAAAAATTACCAATTCATCCCACCATTACCGACTGAACAATTCCACACCGAAGCAGACAACATACACTGGACACCTGAAACGGCACGCAACATACTAAAACACTGGATTACTTTTTTAGGTTAGAAAACCCCATAAACCCATCAGGGGACGGGGAACCCGACAACATCCTACGCCTATCAAAACACTTCCAACCTACCACATCACAAATCTCTCTACTCAATAAAGGCCTCACATTTATACCCACACAGAAATACACACGCACCCACAAACAACAACTTCACCAGGACATTCAAACATACCACCGGAGAATTAAATTATCCCTCTTCTTTGAAGACCAACAAAAAACACCACTGCCATTCATACTCCCATCAGATTGGACCCCTAAAGACCAACACCTACCAGACCACCTACACCAACTTATACAACAAGATTTTAAGGATTTCACAAAAATACCTACACAATACACTGAAACACCTAATGTTACACAGGAAGAAATCAGAGCATTAAAACAACTTTCCAACAACCACAACATCATCATAAAACCAGCCGACAAAGGAAACAAAATAGTAATAATGGACAAACAACAATACCTGACAGAAGCATATCACCAACTCAACAACCAAGAATATTACAAAAAATTAGCCCAACCCATCTACCCGGATACAGTCCCCAAAATCAAAACAATATTGGACAACTTGAAAACAAAAAAATTCATCAACACTAAACAACACACGTACTTACAAGGCACCCCACCTATAAGACCTAGACTATTCTATATTCTACCTAAAATACACAAAGACCCTTCTACATGGACTGTTCCCCACACCATCCCTCCCGGCCGTCCCATAGTCTCGGATATAAACAGCGAATCCTACAAAACAGCAGAGTATATAGAACATTTCCTCACACCCCTATCTACAAAACACCCAAGTTATATTAAGGACACCTATCACTTCACCACAATCATTAACAATATCACAATCCCTACCAACGCCTATCTATTTACAATGGACATTAATAGCCTGTACACAAACATCGAGACACCACAAGGACTTTCAGCAGTCAGACAATCCTTCCTAAAACATCCTAATAAAGCACGACCGGACAAGGAATTATTACAACTATTAGAAATCAATTTAAACTACAACGACTTTGAGTTCAACCAGGAATACTACCTACAGACAAAGGGAACAGCTATGGGCAAAAAATTTGCACCTGCCTACGCTAATATTTTCATGGCACATTGGGAAGAGGGGGCTCTAGCTAAATGTCAAAACACTCCACTCCATTATTACAGATATTTAGACGATATATTCGGCATATGGACACACACGGAACAAGACTTCGCACATTTTACACACATTCTCAACACACACTCTCCATCCATCACACTCAAAGCAGAACTACACACCACATCAGTTAACTTTCTAGACACAACAGTTTACAAAGGCAACAAATTCATTGACACGGGAAAACTAGACATTAAAGTTTACTTCAAAGATACAGACACACATGCACTTTTACACAAAACAAGCTTCCACCCAAGACACACTTTTAAAGGTTTAGTCAAATCACAACTCATACGTTTCCACAGAATATGTACCCAACAAACTGATTTCCTCACAGCCACCAAAACACTATTCAAAGCACTGAAACACAGAAACTACACGCGATCATTTCTAAGACACTGCCTCAAAACATTCCGAAAACAAACACATCACACTACTGATAACATTATCCCACTCATCACAACATACTCCACACCCAATGTACTGATTAACAGGAAACTGAAACATAACTTCAAAACCATTCTACAACAAAACAATTACCTGCCAGACCACAAAATCATTTCCGCACACAGAAGAAACAAAAATTTACAGGACTATCTAGTACATGCCAAAATCAAAACAAACAACACACCTAAACCCAAATACCAAACAGATTCATTTACACATATCAAGTGGTTCTATAATGCTGACAAGACACATATCTACCCCATCACCCACAGGTTGCCTCCTACTACAAAAAATACAGTCTATTTGATATGGTGCAATCAATGCCAAATACAATACGTTGGAGAGACAGGCAATCAACTAACGACACGCCTAACACAACACAGATACAATATCACGAGACACAAACAAACACATTTACCTATAGTCCAACACTTCATCACACACGGCATACGACAACTCAGATGCACAATCATCAAACACGACCCCTCATGGACTACTAAACAACGACAAAAACAGGAAAGACACTGGATATTTACACTCAACACAAAACAACCCACAGGTCTGAACATTAAATAAAGTTACACAACACAACACTTAATCTAGGAAGGACAGTGCCCTTCACTATATGGCACCATGGCCAGAGACGCGGGAATCACCCCCAACCCATCCCTAACCTTAACCCCCTTACCCCAACCCTTAAACCTAACCCCAACCCCAACCCCATCCCTAAACCTAACCCCAACCCTTAAACCTAACCCCAACCCCAACCCCATCCCTAAACCTAACCCCAACCCTTAAACCTAACCCCAATCCCAAACATAACCCCAACCCCCTCATCTCCTACTCCCAGATGACCCCGCGACTGGGCCTTTTTTGCCATATTAGTTATTTTCTTTTACCTAACCCTAACCCTAACCCTAACCCTAACCCTAACCCTACATTTGGAGATACCAATAAACTGGACATTAAGGTATATTTCAAGGACACGGACACACACGCATTACTACACAAAAACAGCTACCACCCGAAACATACATTCAAAGGTATAGTGAAGTCACAACTATTACGCTTCAAACGCATATGCACAACCCATACAGATTTCATTACGGCCACCAAAACACTTTTCACAGCCCTACGACATAGAGGATACTCCAGACCATTCCTACGGAAGTGCTACAAAACCTACTTAGACACAAGACCCATAGACACAGAGGACATTATTCCACTCATTACAACATACTCACCTATAAACCAACAATTCGGCAGGAAAATAAAACATAATTTTCAAACCATATTACAAAACCAAGGCTACCTACAAAACCATAAAATAATATCCGCACATAGAAGAAATAAAAATCTACAAGACTACCTTATACATGCAAAATTAAAACCGCTAAGACCACCCAAGAACAAAACAGACATTTCCCATTACCAAAAAATAACATGGATTAATGACTCACTTAATCAGAATACATTTCAAACACAAAAAAACATAAAGCCTACAACAAAAAACTGTATCTACCTTATCTGGTGTAACGCCTGCCACATTAAGTACGTAGGCGAAACGGGAAACGCCATCTCCACAAGACTCACACAACACAGATACAACATCAGAAATAAAAGACAAACGCAGACAGCATTGGTCGCACACTTTATTAAACATAACCTCAAAGAACTCAGATACACGGGTCTTCAACACAATCCCACTTGGAAATTACATCAAAGACAAAAGGAAGAAAGAAAGTGGATTAAACAATTAAAAACAAAACAACCACTAGGTTTAAACATACACTAAGAAAAGCCTTATACCGTTGGGATGGACCGTGCCATTCACTGGACCATACCTGGACACAAGACTAACCTAAACCGCCCCCAAACCTAGCCCTAACCCTGACCCCTACCATAACCCCACCCCCATACCTAACCCTAACCCTGACCCTAACCCTAGCCCCACCCCCAATCCTAACCCTAACCTTGACCCTTACCCTAACCCCATCCCCAAACCTAACCCTAGTCCTGACCCCTACCCTAACCCCATCCCTAAAACCTAGCCCTAGCCTGGACCCTTACCCTGACCCCATCCCCCCTACCCCTACCCCTAGGTTGTAGTCAGAGTCCATAGGAGGTACAGTATAATACCCTAACTCCTAACTCGCCTGTTTTCCTCCCAACTGTACACAGGGACCATCTCGAAATAATTAAACAACAAACAAAATCAATACCACGCTGGACCAACAATCAAAACAATGTAAAAATAGATCACAAAGAACACCCAATATCAATACAACTACCCAATCTGAAAAATCCAACTACTAACAAACCCAATAAAGCGAATATCGAGATTACACGAAAACTAACCAACGCCAATATAACTTACATCTACATTTATACAAAACAAGAATAATTACCACACTTTGGAAATGTTTTTTATACCATACAACAGTAAAACAAGCATTAAGAACAACTAACCATAACCAGAATCATCCGGAACAGGAAAATCGAAAAACCGATTAAAAGGGACGATCTCGAATTAAACAAAAAAACACACACAAAATCAACACCATTCGGGACCAACAACCAAAAAAACAAAGGATAACTTCTAAAGAACACCTAATACCAAGACAATAACCCAATCTGGAAAAGCCAACTATTAATAAACCCAACAAAGTGAATATCGAGATTACACGAAAACTAATTAACTCCAATACAACTTACATCTGCAATTATACAAAACAAGAGCAACTAACATTTTCCGGAACCATTTTCATACCACATTAGGATAAATCTATCATATCTAAACATTAAGAACAACTAACCTCAACTGCAACCACTTAGAACAGAAAAATCGAAAAACCGACTGCAGCAGCCTCCCCTATAAAAGGGAGAGCCAGCCACAGAGCTCTCATTCCAGCTCGAGCCAGCAACACAGACACATCTCTCTGATTGCTCTCCACTTATAGTGCACTTAGCAAGCCTATGCCTGATGAAGATTCCCTTTGGAATCGAAACGCGTCGCACATTAGGCTTGCATGAAAATATATTTTAGTAAGTTAAGACACTATTTATAGTGCTTTACTAAAATAATAACCAGAAAAAGAAAAGAAACACCCACACACACGGAATTTGGAAGATTCAATCTTTATTGAAGACTTCATACAACCAACATTAATCCGAAGGAACAACAACATAACTTCAGTACACACATACACAATTAACCTGCAAAAGGAAAACCAACAACACAAACAACAAATACACACACGCAAACAACTTTACACATACTTACCATACCTGAGGAAGGACAACAACACATATACATACAATACACCTACTTACCATACCTGAAAGAGAAAAATAAATTACACATACACACAAAAAAGACAAAATAATACAAAAAAATAAAAAATATATAAAAAAATATATACAAAAAAATAACAAAAAAGAAAAAAGATATAAAAAAAAGAGAAAATAAACCATACTTACCAAGACACACCTACTCACCACCACGATGGAAAATGACGAAGGATGGACCACAGTTCGGTATGGCCGAAGACGCCGCCGAATCCAACTTACAGAAACCGAAGAACCAGACTCCAACTACGCCAGTAATTACAAACCCAGACCCAGAGACACATCATACAACAAAACTAGGAGAACATACGCTCAAGCAGTTACAACAGCCCCAACATACTACACACGAACAAGGAACTATTCGGGACCACAACGACCACCACCATGGAAACAAACACAATACAATCATCAACCAAGAGGAGGACAGAGACCACAAACATACTACGGGACAAACTATAGACCACGCTTCAATACTTACCAACGTACAGAACCCAACAGAGGACAAAACAGGGTACCATATGACCCGAATCCCGAAGCAAAGGAGAACATTAGAATAATGCACAAAGTAATCACACTGGTACACCACCTCAGTAACATTGAGGTAGATGAACAAATTATAGAACCACCTACAATAACACGGATGACGGACTACCTCACACAAACAATAAAGCCTGCTCTACCGAACGAAGACACCCTAGAACTCTTAGAGGGAAACGCTAGAAACTGGGCCTACACCACACTACTCATACTAAAACAACATTACACAAACACCCTGGATACTGAACTGGACAAACTTACCACAAGGACCTCCACCAACTGGCAACAACAATTCGAAATAGCCACCAGGATGGCGAAACGCCAAAGGGGGAAAAGACTACAGCCCAGCACAATCAACATTGCTGAGGAAAAGGTCAAAGGATACATTGGAGCCCTACCCGACGACCTAGCATCACAACACAGTGACTCAGACCTACCAGAACAAATCCCAGAACCAATCACTACAAAAACACAACCCACGACCAATCCAAACAACACTCACTCTCCACCTCAAACACAACGCAAAATTAGAACATACAGCACGAGAGCCATACAAACGGATACCATACATGACTGGAGTCCCACCCCAGCTACACACGAAACCCCCATACCAAACCTTGATAACACAATGGAACAAGACCTGATTACATTGGATGAAGACTATACTACCTCTACTCCGATGACCACTACATCAATAAAGACAATTCAAATTCCAAGAGGTCTACCACAGAGGACTCCCAGGACAACCACTGCCCCCACTGAGGGAAGTCCAATCTTGAAAAAACATAGGACACAAAATACCATACAGACACACCTAACATTGCAACCTATCAACACAGCACCCAGTCCAACACTACCACAACAAACCACACCCATTTTAACTACACAAGACAACGACGAACACATAACCCTAAGGAGGGTAACCAGACACCTCAACAGTACACAGAGACTCAAGGATTGGACCCTAAGCATTTGGAAACCCACATTGATCATAGGAGACTCAAACCTAGCCAGAATTGAACCCTTTGAGTACCAAGATGTACAAATCGAAAGCTACCCAGGGACTACATTTTTCCATGCGGAAACTCTATTACGTGATGCTACCGTTCACTCTACAATTAACAACATAATCCTATCCTTTGGAATAAACTGTAGGACCAAAAAAGTGAAGGAGACCACAATTAAACAGATACAAAGAACCATCAAAATAACAAAAGACCGCTTCCCTGAGGCCCATATATACATCCCTATCATCAACTTCTCATCTCTACTACCTGCAACTGAAATCACAGCCCTAAAAACAATCAATAGCTATTTGGAACGAAACTGCCCAACCATCCCCCCTATCTCTAAGCGAACATTCAGAACTACAGAAGATAAGATACATTGGACCTCAGAGACTGCCAACAACATTCTACGACATTGGATGTCATTTTTAAACTTCTCAGCCCCATAAGTCTCCACAAAGGAGAGGGGCCTAACAATATTCTAGTCCTAACTAATAAACATAAACTAACCAAAGCACAAACATCATTACTTAACAGAGGACTTAAATTTATCCCAACTCTAAATACACATACCAATTGGAAAAAAGAATTACAAAATGATCTACAAAACTACCACAGGAAAATAAAACTAGCAGAATTTTTTGAAGGACAAGAAAAATCCCCCCTACCATTTCTACCACCATCTCATTGGACGCCTAAACAAGAACAAGTACCACACACAATAAAAGAACTAATCACACAAGATCTAAACAACTTCAAGACAATACCACAATATCAGAAAATACAACATAACATACTGAAAGAGGAAGCACACGCTCTAAAACAACTATGTAGGAACAAGAACATTGTAATAAAACCAGCAGACAAGGGCAGCACAGTCGTCATCATGGGGAGGGACCAGTACACCTGGGAGGCACTAAATCAATTGAACAATACGGAATATTACACTAAATTACCAAAGCCTATTTACACAGATACAATTCCGAAAATTAGAAAAATATTGGATACACTAAAGGACAAAAAGTACATAAATCAAAAACAACACACCTACCTGTTAGGCAATCCCGTAGTCCGACCCAGGAGATTTTACACTCTTCCAAAAATACATAAAAACCCGGCAACATGGAGCATCCCATTTCAAATTCCACCTGGGAGACCCATAGTTTCAGACATAGACAGCGAATCATACAAAACTGCAGAATATCTAGAACATTTCCTCACACCCATATCCACTAAGCACAAGAGTTACATTAAGGACACCTACCACTTCACAGAAATAATTAAAAACCTCACCACTCCTACAACTGCTTACCTATTTACAATGGACATTAATAGTCTCTACACCAACATTGAAACACCCGCAGGCATTCAAGCCGTCAAAGCCACATTCCAGAAATATCCCGATAAAAAAAGACCCGATAGAGAATTACTGCAACTACTAGAAATCAACCTCACCACCAATGATTTTGAATTTGATACACATTTTTATTTACAGATTAAGGGTACAGCTATGGGCAAAAAATTTGCCCCGGCCTATGCAAACATTTTTATGGCAACATGGGAAGAGGAGGCCCTCCGGAAATGCCCAAAACAACCACTACACTATCACAGATACCTAGACGACATATTTGGAATATGGACACACACAGAACAAGAATTCTTGGAATTTACAAACATACTCAACAACCATCATCCATCCATTAAACTAACATCCCAATTAGACCCACAGACAATTAACTTCCTAGACACCACAGTATACAAAGGACCTACATTTGGAGATACCAATAAACTGGACATTAAGGTATATTTCAAGGACACGGACACACACGCATTACTACACAAAAACAGCTACCACCCGAAACATACATTCAAAGGTATAGTGAAGTCACAACTATTACGCTTCAAACGCATATGCACAACCCATACAGATTTCATTACGGCCACCAAAACACTTTTCACAGCCCTACGACATAGAGGATACTCCAGACCATTCCTACGGAAGTGCTACAAAACCTACTTAGACACAAGACCCATAGACACAGAGGACATTATTCCACTCATTACAACATACTCACCTATAAACCAACAATTCGGCAGGAAAATAAAACATAATTTTCAAACCATATTACAAAACCAAGGCTACCTACAAAACCATAAAATAATATCCGCACATAGAAGAAATAAAAATCTACAAGACTACCTTATACATGCAAAATTAAAACCGCTAAGACCACCCAAGAACAAAACAGACATTTCCCATTACCAAAAAATAACATGGATTAATGACTCACTTAATCAGAATACATTTCAAACACAAAAAAACATAAAGCCTACAACAAAAAACTGTATCTACCTTATCTGGTGTAACGCCTGCCACATTAAGTACGTAGGCGAAACGGGAAACGCCATCTCCACAAGACTCACACAACACAGATACAACATCAGAAATAAAAGACAAACGCAGACAGCATTGGTCGCACACTTTATTAAACATAACCTCAAAGAACTCAGATACACGGGTCTTCAACACAATCCCACTTGGAAATTACATCAAAGACAAAAGGAAGAAAGAAAGTGGATTAAACAATTAAAAACAAAACAACCACTAGGTTTAAACATACACTAAGAAAAGCCTTATACCGTTGGGATGGACCGTGCCATTCACTGGACCATACCTGGACACAAGACTAACCTAAACCGCCCCCAAACCTAGCCCTAACCCTGACCCCTACCATAACCCCACCCCCATACCTAACCCTAACCCTGACCCTAACCCTAGCCCCACCCCCAATCCTAACCCTAACCTTGACCCTTACCCTAACCCCATCCCCAAACCTAACCCTAGTCCTGACCCCTACCCTAACCCCATCCCTAAAACCTAGCCCTAGCCTGGACCCTTACCCTGACCCCATCCCCCCTACCCCTACCCCTAGGTTGTAGTCAGAGTCCATAGGAGGTACAGTATAATACCCTAACTCCTAACCCTAACCCTAGAGTTCCCGTGAGGGGGGAGGTGAACCCGTGTATGGCCAGTGCCCATCCTGAGCTCCACCTCGGTGGGGACAGGCTTACTTACCTTTACCTAACCCTAACCCTAACCCTAACCCTAACCCTAACCATTACGCAGCCCTCGCCTGAAGAAGAGCCTACAGGGCTCGAAACGCGTCGCGACAGGGGCTAACACAACACCGGAAAGCTAATGTAATGGCCAATTTTTTGAAAAACCTGCCAAGCTTCGGCTTGGCACTTGAATACACATACACTGAATCTATACATACACGCATTTACACTTACCTTGCACTCCACTTTTGTCCAGGGCATGGGAAGATGGGAGAGGGATAAAAACATCGTGTTGGGCGACGATTCGGGAAGGTCGGGAGAAGGACCGTGCACCTCACTGATTTACGCCATGCAGGCAGTGCGCAACACGCAGGCCTGCTTTACCGTAACTACAGTTTTAATTTAACCTAACCCGCCAGATATCCTCTCTAACCAACCCCGTACCAAACCCCAACTCTAAACATAACCTCGACCCTCCCATTCTAAACCCCCTAGGCCCAATATTTCACTAGCACACTCTTACTTTGAAGTGGACTGCTATGCCCTAACCCTTGGCTAATCATACATTTTTCACGTATCCCCAGAGGACCCAAGAAACACAACACAACGACAATGAACTTTATTTGGAAACAACAGACAACATGACAACAAAAACTGATAACAACAAAACTGATACACACACAATACATTTTCAAACATCCTTATTGCTTGAACATGCAGAAACTGATAACATTAACACTGAAAAGTACATACATATCATCAAAATCATACGTACCTCACACACATCGACTGGATGTACACTCATCTGAAGAATTACAAGTACAAATACTTACCTGATACAAAAACAACCTGGAAGAAACATACTTACCTGAAAAGAAAAGGAAACATACATGACAAAACTACAGACGCTAACACTACCACGGTGGACACACTGGAAGGACACTTGAACATACTCACATAAATACATAAAGAGGGGTCTGACATGCCATATACTGATAACATTTTACACTGACGTGCAAGAGTGGAGACTTGCACACTCAACGGAGGCATTTTACACTGACATACATAAACTAACTATTACTTACACAACACAACAGTGAATTTCTAGAAACACTTGAACATACTCACATAAATACATAAAGAGGGGTCTGACATGCCATATACTGATAACATTTTACACTGACGTGCAAGAGTGGAGACTTGCACACTCAACGGAGGCATTTTACACTGACATACATAAACTAACTATTACTTACACAACACAACAGTGAATTTCTAGTAGTGACACCAGCTAACACACAATAACATAAACTACTCCAAAAACAGAAAACACAACAACACTGTCATATCACAACTAACATGCAA
This sequence comes from Coilia nasus, assembly GCA_027475355.1. Taxonomy (NCBI): domain Eukaryota; kingdom Metazoa; phylum Chordata; class Actinopteri; order Clupeiformes; family Engraulidae; genus Coilia; species Coilia nasus. Next base: position 109,745 of record CM050205.1, read on the forward strand.
TTAAAAACAACAACCACACAAAAATCCTAAACTTAACCAGACAATAACTCTAACACAAAGAATCATATTTACCTGAAAACCGAAGAACCTGTGAAAAAACCATACATGACACAGACAGACGCTAGCACAAACAAGGCGGAAGGATTGGAGGGACACTCAATAACATACTCACAAAAATACATGAGGATTTACATACCATTTACACTGACAACATTTTACACTGACGCGCTGGAGTGGAAACTTGCACACTCACCAGGAGCATTTTACACTGACATACATAAACTGACCAATACATACACAAACAAACAGCGAAACTCTTACCTAAAAGCCTACTGACACACCACAAACACTAACTACTTCTAAAAACTTAAAATATAAAACCCATATCACACTTGAACCCACTTGGAATTAAAATAATAACCACAATACAACACTAAAACAAGAAACAATTGCACTAAAACCAGTCTACATCGGGATCCTCGAAAATTTTAAGGGGGCGTGCCCAAGCCTATAAAAAGGGTGCACACTTTTGGGCATTCACCATTACGCAGCCCTCGCCTGAAGAAGAGCCTACAGGGCTCGAAACGCGTCGCGACAGGGGCTAACACAACACCGGAAAGCTAATGTAATGGCCAATTTTTTGAAAAACCTGCCAAGCTTCGGCTTGGCACTTGAATACACATACACTGAATCTATACATACACGCATTTACACTTACCTTGCACTCCACTTTTGTCCAGGGCATGGGAAGATGGGAGAGGGATAAAAACATCGTGTTGGGCGACGATTCGGGAAGGTCGGGAGAAGGACCGTGCACCTCACTGATTTACGCCATGCAGGCAGTGCGCAACACGCAGGCCTGCTTTACCGTAACTACAGTTTTAATTTAACCTAACCCGCCAGATATCCTCTCTAACCAACCCCGTACCAAACCCCAACTCTAAACATAACCTCGACCCTCCCATTCTAAACCCCCTAGGCCCAATATTTCACTAGCACACTCTTACTTTGAAGTGGACTGCTATGCCCTAACCCTTGGCTAATCATACATTTTTCACGTATCCCCAGAGGACCCAAGAAACACAACACAACGACAATGAACTTTATTTGGAAACAACAGACAACATGACAACAAAAACTGATAACAACAAAACTGATACACACACAATACATTTTCAAACATCCTTATTGCTTGAACATGCAGAAACTGATAACATTAACACTGAAAAGTACATACATATCATCAAAATCATACGTACCTCACACACATCGACTGGATGTACACTCATCTGAAGAATTACAAGTACAAATACTTACCTGATACAAAAACAACCTGGAAGAAACATACTTACCTGAAAAGAAAAGGAAACATACATGACAAAACTACAGACGCTAACACTACCACGGTGGACACACTGGAAGGACACTTGAACATACTCACATAAATACATAAAGAGGGGTCTGACATGCCATATACTGATAACATTTTACACTGACGTGCAAGAGTGGAGACTTGCACACTCAACGGAGGCATTTTACACTGACATACATAAACTAACTATTACTTACACAACACAACAGTGAATTTCTAGAAACACTTGAACATACTCACATAAATACATAAAGAGGGGTCTGACATGCCATATACTGATAACATTTTACACTGACGTGCAAGAGTGGAGACTTGCACACTCAACGGAGGCATTTTACACTGACATACATAAACTAACTATTACTTACACAACACAACAGTGAATTTCTAGTAGTGACACCAGCTAACACACAATAACATAAACTACTCCAAAAACGGAAAACACAACAACACTGTCATATCACAACTAACATGCAATTAAAAACAACAACCACACAAAAATCCTAAACTTAACCAGACAATAACTCTAACACAAAGAATCATATTTACCTGAAAACCGAAGAACCTGTGAAAAAACCATACATGACACAGACAGACGCTAGCACAAACAAGGCGGAAGGATTGGAGGGACACTCAATAACATACTCACAAAAATACATGAGGATTTACATACCATTTACACTGACAACATTTTACACTGACGCGCTGGAGTGGAAACTTGCACACTCACCAGGAGCATTTTACACTGACATACATAAACTGACCAATACATACACAAACAAACAGCGAAACTCTTACCTAAAAGCCTACTGACACACCACAAACACTAACTACTTCTAAAAACTTAAAATATAAAACCCATATCACACTTGAACCCACTTGGAATTAAAATAATAACCACAATACAACACTAAAACAAGAAACAATTGCACTAAAACCAGTCTACATCGGGATCCTCGAAAATTTTAAGGGGGCGTGCCCAAGCCTATAAAAAGGGTGCACACTTTTGGGCATTCACCATTACGCAGCCCTCGCCTGAAGAAGAGCCTACAGGGCTCGAAACGCGTCGCGACAGGGGCTAACACAACACCGGAAAGCTAATGTAATGGCCAATTTTTTGAAAAACCTGCCAAGCTTCGGCTTGGCACTTGAATACACATACACTGAATCTATACATACACGCATTTACACTTACCTTGCACTCCACTTTTGTCCAGGGCATGGGAAGATGGGAGAGGGATAAAAACATCGTGTTGGGCGACGATTCGGGAAGGTCGGGAGAAGGACCGTGCACCTCACTGATTTACGCCATGCAGGCAGTGCGCAACACGCAGGCCTGCTTTACCGTAACTACAGTTTTAATTTAACCTAACCCTAAGCCTTTTTTGCCATATTAGTTATTTTCTTTTACCTAACCCTAACCCTAACCCTAACCCTGGACCGTGCCTTACACTGGGACCTGCGAGGATGTAGTTGCAAGGGGCGGCTCCCTAACCCTTAATCCCTTTCCTAAACCTAACCCCACCCCTAACCCCACTCCTAAACCTAACCCCAGCCCCAAGTCCAACCCATACCCCCTACCCCATCCCCAAATCTAACCCCAACCTTACCTTAACCCCTTAAACCCAACCCCCCAACCTTAACTCCGACCCTAATCCCAAACCCAAAACCAACCCTAAGCCTACGCCTTACTTGTCCAAGTGTTCTAACCCCAACTCCTAACCCTAACCCTAACCCTATCCGATTGGCGTAGCCCCAACCGTGCCACCACTCACGAACCAAAATCTTATTACGCCATGGCGAAGCTAGTTCTGCATGAAATGCCTCACCGTAAAAAAATGGGCAGGATTTTTCGGGGCAAATGTTTTGCTGTTAGCTTAACACGAGTTGTCCTTTTTTTTATAAACTAAAGATTGTGTAGTTCCCCGACTGATTTACATGTGCATACAATTAATAGTCATGATCGTTCCACAATAAACTCCAGCGCTAGAGTTTCTGATGCATTCTAAAATATCCCACAAGGTGGCAGCACCAACCTAAACTATACATGATTAAGCCTATTCTTCTTCTTCTTCTTCTTTTTCTTTTATTGGCGGTTGGCAAGCAACTGGTTGGTGTGCATTACCGCCACCTTCTGAAATGGAGTGTGGGTCTGGAGTAACTACGCTACTCTGCAAAAGCAATAAATAAATAAATAAATAAATAAATAAATGATAATAATAATAATAATAAGGAAGGGGGTTGACTTAAAGTCTCCACAGAAGACCAGTTTCCCTTATGAAATTAAATAAGTAACTGAAACATGGCTCTCCTGTCTGCCTTATGAGTATTTCTTTTAGCTTTAGGGGTACTTCCTCTCCTTCAAGACATCTAGTTAGCTCCTGTCTCTCCCACAGATGTTTAGTACACGTTTCTATTACATGCTCAGGAGTTTCAAGGCTATTACAATCACTGCACTTTCCATCAGCATGTTTCTTCAATAAAAACAATGTGCAGTTCAGGCCTGTGTGACCAACTCTCATTCTTGAAATGATGTCCTCTTCCTGCGTGCTTCTGTGTGTACTTCTGCCCCATCCCACTGTCTTCTGCATACTATAAAGATGTCTTCCAGTCTGTCCACTGTCCCACAGTTCTTGCCACTTTTGCATTAGTTTGACTTTGACTATACACTTCAGTTCTGCTTTACTATACTTAATATGCATGTCTACGCTTAGGTGTTCTACAGCTTTCTTGGCATGCTGATCTGCCAGTTCGTTCCCTGTGACTCCAATGTGTGCTGGCAGCCACAAAACAGTCACACTGATTCCTGACCTCTGCAGCCTGCTTGCCATCTGAGCTATATCTATCACAATATCTTGCCTTGACTGTGATTGTACATTCCCAATGCTGTACAGTGCTGATGTTGAATCTGAAGCAATTACTACGTTCTCAGGACTTGGTCTGTTGCTTTCCACCCATGACAACGCTAACAGTATAGCCACCAGTTCAGCTGTGTACACGGCCAGGTTGTCACTCAACCTTTTCCTTGCTGTCACCTTTAACTTTGGGATAACAAATGCGGCCCCCACTTGTTTACCTGTCTTAGATGCATCTGTATATAGAATTGTTCTATCCCCAATAAAATTCTGCACATACCACTCAACATAGTGCCTGTCTACTTCTGTCTCCTCTCTGGCCTCCAGGAGGCCAAGATCGATCGAAGGCAACTCTAGAGTCCACAAAGGAGTTGTAGACCATGGTACCGTTGGACACACTGTTAGATCACTGATCCCTGTTTCTCTCGCTTTCCCTCCAATAACCCAGCCAAAGCTTCTCACTCTGTCATCACCTCTCTCCTGACATGTCTGCAATGAGTGTAGGCCTATGTGGCCTTCCTGGTGCCCCATAAGGTTAGCCCAGTAAGCCAATGACAACTGATCCCTACGTAAATACAGAGGCATCTCCCCCAACTCCACCTGCATGGCTGCCACTGGAGAGGTTTTCATAGCTCCCATGCATATCCGTAAGGCTTGGTACTGTATCAGGTCTAGTTTTTTTAGCAAAGACTCAGCCGCTGACCTATATACTATGCACCCATAGTCCAGCACTGACCTTATCAAACCTGAATAAATGGTCCTCATTGCTGGCCTATCAGCCCCCCATTCTGTGCCTTTCAGACATCGCATTACATTCAGCACTCGATTAAGCCTATTGTCCTCTCCGTGAAATTCTATACAGTTACTCCATTTAAAATGTATTAACAAACAAAGAAATAAAACACAGAAATGCCTATAAACTTAAGATAGTCATACCAAAATAATACGAATAATTAATTGAATAAATTGTCAAACTAGAGCTTCAGAGTAATTATCGTGATTCAGACATGTCTGCCCAAATCTTTCAAAATGAAATCATTATCAGTCTGGATGATTAAATGGATGTGTGTGTGTGTGTGTGTGTAAATCCGCCTGGAGTTCTTTTCTGACGATCAAGAATCAGCTGTTGACCCTGTAATAATTTAGGGGTTGCTCCAGATACTTTGCTAACTTGGAAAGAACTGATATTGATAGGAAATGTTCTAAACTATCTTACAATAGTAATGTAGCAATGTATGTTGGTATATTGCAGCAAAATCAAAGTCAAAGTCAAAGTCAAAGTGTACTTTATTGTCAATTCACTATGTAACAGGAATTACACAGAGGACTGAAATTGCGTTTCACCAGACACCAAATGTGCAATTTGAACTAGAAACACGCACGCACGCACGCACGCACACACACACACACACACACGAAGTGTGCACAGACATCCACAATAAATAGACATAAGACATTCAGATAAACATATACGCTTCCAACAAGAAGGAAAGTTCGAGGTAGCTCTTCTTGGTAGCTGGTGTAGGTGAAAAAGGAAAAAAGTGAAATGTGCAATATGTAAGGTGCAATAAGTGAAGGTGCAGTTGGTAAAGTGCAAGTGTAAAAGCAGCATGGACATCAGTGTGTGGATGTCAGTAACATGTTCATGGAATCTTCTTCATTGTGTTGAGTAGCCTGATGGCCTGTGGAAAGAAGCTGTTTCTCAGTCTGTTTGTGTGGCACCGCATGCTGCGGTAGCGCTTTCCAGATGGTGGAATGCTTTCTTATTCATTAGCATACTTTCTTATTCATTACCATACCTACCATCTCTGTCATAATTTAGGGGTGGCTCCAGATTCTTTGCTAACTTGGAAAGAACTGATATTGATAGGAAATGTTCTAAACTATCTTACAATATTAATGTAGCAATGTATGTTGGTATATTGCAGCAAAAATGCTTTCTTATTCATTACCATACTTTCTTATTCATTACCATACCTACCATTTCTGTAGTAATTTAGGGGTGGCTCCAGACTCTTCTTTTTCTTAAAATTCAGGAGTGGCTCCAGATTCCTTATGTTTTAAGACATTTAGCTTCCAATGAATTAATGCCATATCAGAAAATGTGTACAGTTACTAATGATATATAACCTGTGTTTTTGTGTGTGTGTATATATATATATATATATATATATATATATATGTGTAGGCCATAGATGCATGTACATGTAAATAAACCGACTCAGACAGGAAGTAAAATGAACAATAAAAATGTATTTACATTATTTACACTATTAACACTCTCCCGCCTTCTGAGCAGCAGGTTGGGGAGCTGCTGAGGCAGAGACAGTCTGTCCTACAGTCTGAGGCGCTGCGGAGAGTGGGGGCGCAGTGGTAGGCTGACCAGCAGCGAGTGGAGTGGCAGGCGGAGGGGCAAGGGGTTGCGCTGCAGCAGCTGGAGGTGTATGCTCTTCCTGTATATGCTCTTCCTGTGCACCCGAGTGGTGTAAGGCACAGGAGTGGCAGTGGTTGGCGTGGGTGCCATGAACCCGGGTGCAGAGGTGGTGGGACCCTGTGGGGCAGCTGGCTGAGTGGTGCAGAGGAGAGCTGATGGGGTGATGGGGCAATGGGCCTTGGTGTGGAGATGGTGGGACCCTCTGGACAGACTGGCAGAGGTGCAGGTGCCTGAGGCATGCAGACCAGAGGCCCAGCTGGAAGGGGGAATGGACCTGGAACTGGTGCAATAAATGCCAGCCTCCTCTTCACCCTTGCTGTGCCAGCTGCGTTTGCCGGAAGTGCAAACATGTGTGGGTTCTCACCGGCATCCACAGCCTGGACAGCCTCCTGCATAGTCCTGGACTTTTGCTGTACTGGTCCTGCCAGTGGAGCCTGAGGCAAAGGAATGCCCTGCCGCAGCACTGCTGTCTCCTGCGCCTTATTGTACCTGAATGAAAATATTAACAAAAGACAATGTTAATAAAAAAAATCCCAAATAATAAAGTTTTGTTACTTCGGTAGTGACACTACATATATCTACTCACCACTGTGCCAAAGTCGCTGTGTTCACCTCGGGCAGCTGGATGGTGGTGTCCTCCATCACTAATGCATTATTTAAAATGCACTGACGGATTCTACCATAGTCCACCGGCTCTCACTTCTGCCCTTAGGAGACTTCTTCCGGCCAGATATGGCCATACAGAGCTGGATAAAGATGGCCTCCACCAGCCGGTTGCAGTACCTGTGACCCAACAAAACTCCTGACAAATGAACACAGAACAAAACATCACAATCACAATTGCAGTCACACTATTATACACAAAACAAAGGCAGAAATAATCAAAAGAACAATCCATTTGGTGTACTCCACCCCTGGCGTGACAATCTTCTTTGTCGCCCTAAAGCGACCCTTGGTCAGAGTATACTGGTGATGTGCAGGATAGCTTATTTTTCCCTTGACATAAGCTTACAGACCAGGACGTTCAGCAAGTGGAAGCACTGTGTCAGGTGGGGTAGTGTGTGTGTGTGTGTGTGATGAGAGTGTTCGTGTGTGTGCGAGTGTGTGTGTGTTTGTGTTTATGTTTGCCAATGAGAGTGAGAGTGTCAGTGTGCATGTGTATGTGTGTATGTGTATGCATGTGTGTGTGTGCTGTGGTTACCGCTGTTGTTCTGTGAGGAGGGGGTCCGTCAGGAGAAGCTCTTCACCGCCAGGCTCTGGCCCTGCTGCTTCCTCCTCCACACAGTGCGTTACTTGGGAGTCGATGCTCTGCTCGATGCGGTACCAGTCCGACTCAGAGATGGCAAACTTGTGGAACAGATGGCCTATGATACAGAAGTGAGCACACACACACGCACACGCACGCACACACACACAAGGTTACATTACACTTAGGTGACACTCTTATCCAGAGTGACTTACAGTTACTTAGCTACAGGCTTTCAGTTAAAGTCCCTGGAGCAATGCGGGGTTAGAAGCCTTGTTCAAGGGCACTTCAGCCATGGATGAGGGTGCAGGAGGGCACTAGTTGTTTACTCCCCAACCCACAATCTTCCTACTGGAAAGGGACTTGAACCTGCAACCCTCTGATCCCAAGACCATCTCTAAACACTAGGCCACAGCTGCCACGTGATCATTTAGCTTTATTTAGTTAAAAATTAGAACAAAGACTGCACAATAAAAACACTTCATAATTTACAGCATATTCAACAATAAAAGGCTCACACAATGACAGACAGACAAATGTAGCTCATAAAGCCATAGAGACCTGCTGTGTCATCATATTGGAGGCAGAGTTAAATCACTTGCTCTCTCACGCAACACCAAACAAAAACATGAACACCACCACCTGTCACCCTGTCTCAGTCTCCCTCACACACACGCGCGCACACACACACACACACACACACACAGTGGCACCCACAACCAACTTGAACGACTTCCGCCCAGTAGCACTCACCCCAGTCATCACAAAGTGCTTTGAAAAACTGGTACCGAGAAACATCAAAGCCTGTCTCCCCCCCACCCTCGACCCACATCAGTTTGCATACCGGCCAAACAGATCCACCGAAGATGCAATAACCACTGCCCTCCACTCTGCACTGGGCCACCTCGAAAAAAAAGGGGAGCTATGTCAGGATGCTCTTCATTGACTATAGCTCAGCCTTTAACACAATAATACCGGACATCCTCATCCCCAAGTTGGCCAACCTGGGGCTCCCACCCTCCACCTGCTCATGGATCAAAGACTTCTTGATCAACCCACCCCAGCACGTGAAGCTGGGTCCCCACCTCTCATCCGCCCGCACGCTCAGCACCGGCTCGCCCCAAGGCTGCGTCCTGAGCCCTCTTCTCTAATCACTATACACACATGACTGCAGACCCACCCACCCTGAGAACATCATTGTGAAATTTGCAGATGACACAACGGTGGTGGGGATGATCACAGAGGGGAATGAGGCGGCCTACAGAGATGAGGTCCTTAGACTCAGCGAGTGGTGTGCAGTCAACAACCTGGCACTGAACATCGCTAAGACTAAGGAACTCATCCTGGACTTCAGACGGAACAAGGTCGCCCCTGCCCCCCTGTACATCAACGGCGAGAGTGTGGAAAGAGTGGAGACCTTCAAATTCCTAGGGGTCCACATCTCTGCCGACCTGTCCTGGTCAGCTAACACCACTGCACTGGTCAAAAAGGCACAGCAGCGACTTCACTTCCTGAGAGTGCTCAGGAAGGAGCAACTCAACACCAACCTGCTGGTGACCTTTTACCGAACAGCGATGATCGAGAGCCTGCTGACCTACGCTGTGTCAGTGTGGCACTCAAACTGCACAGAAGCTGACAGGAAAAGACTGCAGAGGGTAACCAACACTGCGCAAAAGATCATCGGTTGCCCCCTACCTCCCCTGACCACCATCTACAACTCCCGGTGCCTTGGCAGAGCCAGAAGCATCATCAAGGACTACACACATCCTGGCTACCACCTCTTCAACCTGCTGCCCTCTGGCAGACGCTACAGGGCCATACCAGCCAAAACAAACAGACTTAGAGACAGCTTCTTCCCAAGGGCAGTCGCCATACTCAACTCCAACCTACACTGAGGAACTGACTTGCTTGTACATAACACTGTAACACTGCACTACGTTCTAAGACAGCCAACCTGACAGGCATCGCCCTGCGTACTGTAATTATCATTATTTAATTTATATTATCACTGTAATCATTTGCACCATTATGTTACTGCTATCTGCACTCTATCTGTTCTACTGTTATCTGTTAATTATCAATTGCACTATAATAAAGACAGTCCATCTGTTTCTTTAGCTGCCTACTGCACATATTGGAATAGGTGGGTGAAAATGCCTTGATACCGCCATCTATTTATGCTGTCAGTCACACCAGTCACTTTATTGTCATACCTGCTGCTGATATGTGCCTGTTTACCTCCAGGCTTTGCACAAGTCTATGCACAGTCTATGCAATTTTTTACAGACAGTAGCTCATATTAGTTATTGTACAGTCTATGTTAATTCTTGTACTTAATTCTTGTACTTAGTAGTTTTTATAGTAGTTTTATTGTACACATCTCTCCTTGTTTATTTATGTGTGCACATTATGGGGAAGCTTGTAATCTCATTATACTTGTATAATGACAATAAAGGCATTCTATTCTATTCTATGTGGTTGTGTGTGTGTGCATATGTGTGAGGTACAGTTACCTGTAGTTTGAAGCATCAAGACCTTCACTTGATTTCACCAGGTCAACGAAGGTCTTCTTTAGCTGGCCCACTCTCAGCACCTCTTGGTTTGGAAGCAGCCTTTGGCAGATGATCCTCTTCTAGTCTTTGCAACAGCCATTGTGATACTGCACCTCCAGTAACAGTCTTTGTCTTTGATATGCATAAGAATGCTGTGGTCTTCCTTCAACTCTGTGGCTTTCTGGCCTTAGAAAAAAAAATCTCAATGATTTTGTTGCCATATCTTTCTCATATAGTTGTACCTTTCAGTTGATGACTCTTTGTGTGATGGGATGCATTTTTGATTTTTGCTTACCTGCTGTTAATGTTTCTTTGTTGGACTCGCAGTCGTGCTGATAAATGCCAATGAGATGGCCTCGCTTCTGAACGGGTCTTCTGTCTCTTCTCTTTTCTCTACCTCATGTGTGAGACATCTTTATACTTTTGCAATGGGGTTTTTGTCGACAAACCTACAGTAGCACGTGTTTAAACTCCATCAAGAGTGTTAGTAGTTGTCAGCCACGTCTTGAAATTCACCCTTCAACCGGAGCCACCGTTGTAGGCTTTTCTGGAAGTATTCCAGCGTGTGATGGTGAAATGTTGTATCAAACCGTGCTTCACAGAAGTAATGTGCATACAACACCCGATCATTTGGATCGTAAGGGCTTCATACTGTTAGTGTTTCCCTCGTCGTCAGTACTGCTGGATGAAGCCCTGGGGGCCGCCATCTTTCTGTCCTGGTGACAAAAAGCAGCTATCCGATTGACGTAGCCCAAACCGTGCCACCACTCACGAACCAAAATCTTATTACGCCATGGCGAAGCTAGTTCTGCATGAAATGCCTCACCGTAAAAAATTGGGCAGGATTTTTCGGGGCAAATGTTTTGCTGTTAGCTTAACACGAGTTGTCCTTTTTTTATAAACTAAAGATTGTGTAGTTCCCCGACTGATTTACATGTGCATACAATTAATAGTCATGATAGTTCCACAATAAACTCCAGCGCTAGAGTTTCTGATGCATTCTAAAATGTCCCACAAGGTGGCAGCACCAACCTAAACTATACATGATTAAGCCTATTCTTCTTCTTCTTCTTCTTTTTATTTTATTGGCGGTTGGCAAGCAACTGGTTGGTGTGCATTACCGCCACCTTCTGAAATGGAGTGTGGGTCTGGAGTAACTACGCTACTCTGCAAAAGCAAAAAAAATAAAAATAAATAAATAAATAAATAAATAATAATAATAATAATAATAATAATAATAATAAGGAAGGGGGGTGACTTAAAGTCTCCACAGAAGACCAGTTTCCCTTATGAAATTAAATAAGCAACTGAAACATGGCTCTCCTGTCTGCCTTATGAGTATTTCTTTTAGCTTTAGGGGTACTTCCTCTCCTTCAAGACATCTAGTTAGCTCCTGTCTCTCCCACAGATGTTTAGTACACGTTTCTATTACATGCTCAGGAGTTTCAAGGCTATTACAATCACTGCACTTTCCATCAGCATGTTTCTTCAATAAAAACAATGTGCAGTTCAGGCCTGTGTGACCAACTCTCATTCTTGAAATGATGTCCTCTTCCTGCGTGCTTCTGTGTGTACTTCTGCCCCATCCCACTGTCTTCTGCATACTATAAAGATGTCTTCCAGTCTGTCCACTGTCCCACAGTTCTTGCCACTTTTGCATTAGTTTGACTTTGACTATACACTTCAGTTCTGCTTTACTATACTTAATATGCATGTCTACGCTTAGGTGTTCTACAGCTTTCTTGGCATGCTGATCTGCCAGTTCGTTCCCTATGACTCCAATGTGTGCTGGCAGCCACAAAACAGTCACACTGATTCCTGACCTCTGCAGCCTGCTTGCCATCTGAGCTATATCTATCACAATATCTTGCCTTGACTGTGATTGTACATTCCCAATGCTGTACAGTGCTGATGTTGAATCTGAAGCAATTACTACGTTCTCAGGACTTGGTCTGTTGCTTTCCACCCATGACAACGCTAACAGTATAGCCACCAGTTCAGCTGTGTACACGGCCAGGTTGTCACTCAACCTTTTCCTTGCTGTCACCTTTAACTTTGGGATAACAAATGCGGCCCCCACTTGTTTACCTGTCTTAGATGCATCTGTATATAGAATTGTTCTATCCCCAATAAAATTCTGCACATACCACTCAACATAGTGCCTGTCTACTTCTGTCTCCTCTCTGGCCTCCAGGAGGCCAAGATCGATCGAAGGCAACTCTAGAGTCCACAAAGGAGTTGTAGACCATGGTACCGTTGGACACACTGTTAGATCACTGATCCCTATTTCTCTCGCTTTCCCTCCAATAACCCAGCCAAAGCTTCTCACTCTGTCATCACCTCTCTCCTGACATGTCTGCAATTAGTGTAGGCCTATGTGGCCTTCCTGGTGCCCCATAAGGTTAGCCCAGTAAGCCAATGACAACTGATCCCTACGTAAATACAGAGGCATCTCCCCCAACTCCACCTGCATGGCTGCCACTGGAGAGGTTTTCATAGCTCCCATGCATATCCGTAAGGCTTGGTACTGTATCAGGTCTAGTTTTTTTAGCAAAGACTCAGCCGCTGACCTATATACTATGCACCCATAGTCCAGCACTGACCTTATCAAACCTGAATAAATGGTCCTCATTGCTGGCCTATCAGCCCCCCATTCTGTGCCTTTCAGACATCGCATTACATTCAGCACTCGATTAAGCCTATTGTCCTCTCCGTGAAATTCTATACAGTTACTCCATTTAAAATGTATTAACAAACAAAGAAATAAAACACAGAAATGCCTATAAACTTAAGATAGTCATACCAAAATAATACGAATAATTAATTTAATAAATTGTCAAACTAGAGCTTCAGAGTAATTATCGTGATTCAGACATGTCTGCCCAAATCTTTCAAAATGAAATCATTATCAGTCTGGATGATTAAATGGATGTGTGTGTGTGTGTAAATCAGCCTGGAGTTCTTTTCTGACGATCAAGAATCAGCTGTTGACCCTGTAATAATTTAGGGGTGGCTCCAGATTCTTTGCTAACTTGGAAAGACGTGATATTTATAGGAAATGTTCTGAACTATCTTACAATAGTAATGTAGCGATGTATGTTGGTATATTGCAGCAAAATGCTTTCTTATTCATTAGCATACTTTCTTATTCATTACCATACCTACCATCTCTGTCATAATTTAGGGGTGGCTCCAGATTCTTTGCTAACTTGGAAAGAACTGATATTTATAGGAAATGTTCTAAACTATCTTACAATATTAATGTAGCAATGTATGTTGGTATATTGCAGCAAAAATGCTTTCTTATTCATTACCATACTTTCTTATTCATTACCATACCTACCATTTCTGTAGTAATTTAGGGGGGGCTCCAGGCTCTTCTTTTTCTTAAAATTCAGGAGTGGCTCCAGATTCCTTATGTTTTAAGACATTTAGCTTCCAATGAATTAATGCCATATCAGAAAATGTGTACAGTTACTAATGATATATAACCTGTGTTTGTGTGTGTATATATATATATATATATATATATATATATATATATATATATATATATGTAGGCCATAGATGTATGTACATGTAAATAAACCGAATGAACAATAAAAATGTATTTACATTATTTACACTATTAACACTCTCCCGCCTTCTGAGCAGCACGTTGGGGAGCTGCTGAGGCAGAGACAGTCTGTCCTACAGTCTGAGGCGCTGCGGAGAGTGGGGGCGCAGTGGTAGGCTGACCAGCAGCGAGTGGAGTGGCAGGCGGAGGGGCAAGGGGTTGCGCTGCAGCAGCTGGAGGTGTATGCTCTTCCTGTATATGCTCTTCCTGTGCACCCGAGTGGTGTAAGGCACAGGAGTGGCAGTGGTTGGCGTGGGTGCCATGAACCCGGGTGCAGAGGTGGTGGGACCCTGTGGGGCAGCTGGCTGAGTGGTGCAGAGGAGAGCTGATGGGGTGATGGGGCAATGGGCCTTGGTGTTGAGATGGTGGGACCCTCTGGACAGACTGGCAGAGGTGCAGGTGCCTGAGGCATGCAGACCAGAGGCCCAGCTGGAAGGGGGAATGGACCTGGAACTGGTGCAATAAATGCCAGCCTCCTCTTCACCCTTGCTGTGCCAGCTGCGTTTGCCGGAAGTGCAAACATGTGTGGGTTCTCACCGGCATCCACAGCCTGGACAGCCTCCTGCATAGTCCTGGACTTTTGCTGTACTGGTCCTGCCAGTGGAGCCTGAGGCAAAGGAATGCCTTGCCGCAGCACTGCTGTCTCCTGAGCTAAACTCTAACACTAACCCTAACCCTAACCCTAGATTCCATACAGAAAATTGAAAACTACTTGCAGTTCCATAAGGCCCACACTAGAGGGAGACATTTCCCCACTGGCCAACAGCACCTCCTATGTACAGCAAAAAAATAACAACAATGTTGCAATTCTCTAGGTTTTTGTCTAGTTTCCCGCAGTAGCTCTCTTCCCCCTCTCCCCCCTTTCTCCCTTTTTTTCAAGAGAAAAGACCACCCATTGGTCCTACTGAAATCCCCCAGAAGATCAAGCTATACTATAACACCCAAAAATAATTAATTTGTTTAAAATAAAGAATAACACAAAGAGTAAACATATAAAGACTTAAGGACCTCCTCAGACTCTTTAAAATGATATAAAACACTTAGCTCGGTGTACCGAAACAACACGGAGGTGTAAGACAAGTCTGGGAGTGACCCAGCTTGAAAAATATAGCAGTAGGTGTGGAGAGTATATTGGTCGGACGAGAATCCTGGTGGTTCTGGAAGACTGCTGCAAAACCCAAAAACTGCCGAAAAGGAAGGAGGGACGCATCCTGAAGACTGGTATGTATATAGCTTAGACCTTAGCATAGGCACAGGCGGGAGTCGAAGTGGTGGTCTGTCCGGGGTGTATACGGGGTTAACCTTAACCCTGATCCCGGTCTTGGGCCACCCGCTTCTGTCCTGGGGTGATAGCCTAGACTCAGATTTAGATTTGGTTAGCAGGTGGGGGGATAGGGGGACGCCGAGCCTGGGAGAAATCCCGGGCCTCGGACCGCCCCTGCCTCTCCTCACCTGGGGCAGTGGTCTCTGGGGGCTCTGGCGGCTGTTCGCGGTCGACGGGCTCCTGGGGGCCTAGTCCCGGCTCCTCTGGGGCACTTTCCCCAGGGGCTGCCTTGGCCCCCTGCTTTTCTCATTATACATGCTACCGCTGGGCAACATTATCAAAAAACATAATATAGACTTTCATAGTTATGCCGATGATACACAACTTTATATCTCAGTTGAGCCAAACAAAACCACAGCTCTACAGTCTTTAACCTCCTGTTTGTCAGCTGTCACGCATTGGATGAGCAATAACTTTCTAAAGTTAAACGAAAACAAAACTGAACTGCTACTTATCGGCCCTAAAGACAAACGGGAAGCTCTCCTCCCCAGTCTAGGCAACCTAAACCAATATGTCAGAGAACAGGTAACTAGCCTAGGTGTCATCCTTGACTCTGACCTAAGCCTTAAACCACACATCAACAAAGTGACTAAAACAGCATACTTCCATCTAAGAAATATAGCAAAAGTTCGCCCCTTCTTGACCAAGCCAGACGCTGAAAAACTTGTTCACGCATTTATTACAAGTAGATTAGACTACTGCAATGCCTTGTTCACAGGCCTCCCAAAAAAATCAATTCAAAAACTACAGCTTATTCAAAACTCGGCTGCAAGATTACTAACAAAAACAAGAAAGAGGGAACATATTACTCCTGTACTGGCTGAACTACACTGGCTACCTGTATCCTATAGAATTGACTTCAAAGTACTACTACTGGTATTTAAAGCTGTAAATGGCCTTGCCCCATGCTATATTGTTGACGCATTATCCTCTTATACCCCTGCACGAGCCCTTAGATCCGCTGATGCCGGTCTCCTGAGGATTCCAGACGCACCACCCAAAAGGATCGGGGAATCGGCCTTTTCATACTACGCCCCAAAGAGATGGAATGCCCTACCACAGCACATCAGAAAAGCAGAATCCATCGACATCTTCAAGCGACAACTAAAGACCTACCTATTCAACCAAGCCTACACCTAACTACTCAGTCACCGACTTCCCGTTACCAGCCCCGGCAGATGGGCTACCCTGGGAGACGTGGTTCTGCCTGAGGTTTCTTCCTAGAAAAACAGGGAGTTTTACTCACTGATTCCTGAGGTTTCTTCCTGAAATCACGCAAATCAAACAAACAGGGAGTTTTTCCTCACCCCTGTTGCTCCCTGGGGACACTAACAACCGACTGCGCCTAAATGAACTTTCCTCGTGTAGTGCCCCTGGCCCGCAAAGACTGCCGACCTATGTTCACATAAGAGCCCACATTAACAGAGCGTTGCATAGCTCTAACGCCACTGGACTACAAAGATTGCTGACTAGGGCCTACAAGGACTGCCTACCTGTGTTCATGCAAGAGTCAGTCTGCTTCTGTATTTATGTGCTCTGACATCACTGAACCGCAAGAAATGTTGTCTTGCAACAACCCTGCCAAACTGTAAAGCACTTTGAGTTGCATATTGCATGTATGAACTGTGCTATACAAGTAAAGTTTTATTATTATTATTATTATTATTAATAGATAGAAATAACTCCAATTAGCAATTTTCACATACTCCCTTACCCCTCTAAGTATTACAAAGTTTCTTATACAAAATCAATATAGGCATCTTTTTAATCTAACCATTTACCTCTTATAGAAACAGTTAGGCCCAAATACTAGTGGGATTTAATAAGAGGGTTTCCTAAACAAGCTCCTTAAGAAATATTAGTAGAACCTGTCTAACATGACTCCAGAGATTTCAGTCCGCCTCATAAAACCATACAAATATCTATAATCCCTCTAAAATGCTTAGAGGAAGTTACAATCAATAATAAACTCGCTATTGAAAGCGTATTACAATATAAACTCTCAGGCATCTGAAACAAATTTCAATAGATAGAAATAATTCCAATTAACATTTTTCACATGTTTCCTTACCCGTCTAGGTATTAGAAAGGGTCTTATACAAAATCAATATAGGCATCTTCTTATTTTAACCATTCACTTCTTATAGAAGCAGTTAGGCCCAAATACTACTGGGCTTAATAGGAGGGCCTCTTAAACAAATTTCATAAGAAATATTAGGAGAACCTGTTTAACATGACTCCAGAGATTCTATTTTACCTCCTAAAACCATACAAATATCTATAATCCCTCTAAAAAACTTAGAAGAACTCACAATTACCAATAGATTCTCCATTAAACGCTTATTATAATATAAACTCTCAGGCACCTGCAACAAATTTCAATAGATAGAAATAACTCCAATTAGCATTTTCCACATACTCCCTTACCCTTCTAAGTATTAGAAAGGTTTTTATACAAAATCAATATAGGCATCCTTTTAAATCAACCATTTACTCCTTATAGAAATAGGTAGGCCCAAATACTACTGGGACTTAATAGGAGGGTTTCTTAAACAAGCTCCATAAGAAATATCAGTTGAACCTGTCTAACATGACCCCAGAGATTCCAGTCCATCTCATAGAACCGTACAAATATCTATAATTCCTCTAAAATGCTTAGTGGAACTCACAATCAATAATAGACTCTCTATTGAAAGTGCATTACAATATAAACTCTCAGGCATTTGGAACAAATTTCAATAGATAGAAATAATTCCAATTAACATTTTTCACATGTTTCCTTACCCTTCTAAGTATGAAAAAGGGTCTTATACAAAATCGATATAGGCATCTTTTTCTTTTAACCATTTACTTCTTATAGAAGCAATTAGGCCTAAATAGCACTGAGACTTAATAGAATGGTTTCTTAAACAAACTCCATAAGAAATATCAGGAGAACCTGTTTAATATGACTCCAGAGATTCCATTTCACCTCTTAAAACCATACAAATATCCATAATCCCTAAAAAAAATCTTGGAGGAACTCACAATTACCAACAGCTTCTCCATTAAACGCTTATCATAATATAAACTCTCCTACACCTGGAACTAACTTCAAATATAAAACACAACTCCGTATACAATTTACAACATGCTATCTTGCCTCCCTAACTAATACAACACCTTTAATGCAGAACCAACAGATACAATTTTCCAAATAGACCGATCAACATTCAATAGAAACCGATTCAGACATTAAAGGTCAAAAGGTCAAGAAACCGCTACGTTCTAATACAAAGGATTCAAAGCAAACCTTTTCATAACATTACAGCATCTCATAACCAAATAAATCCTGGACACCTTTTAAACAAGAATAAACACACAATCTATTAATCAACCTCAGAAGGATTTTAAGGCAAATAAACCCTTTAAACATCAAAACCAACAAAAAATACACACACCATCTAACCACACATGTTCATTACAACATTAAAACAGAAAACCTCAGTCTCTCTTCAGACTAACACCATAGCTCTGAAGACCCTAGGATTAGCATTTGGCCATGGGACACACACCGGGGACTGATCATCTCAAGGCGGAGCCGCCTCAGAGGAGGGTGTCGCCGGCGCGTGCGTCTCCTCAGTCTCACCACCGTGACATTTGGACATCACCACGGTGGGAGCTGTTGTATTGGACCTCAAGGCTCTCTAACCAAACCATGTCAGTGAAAGACTGACGTGAGGAGGGGGGGAGTTGTCATGGTGTCTTTTCTCAAAAAAAATGCCAGAGCCTTCGGACCAGGTTATTGGATAAAAGGCGAAGGGGATGTGAATATTTAAATTCTTCACTGAATTCTCTAAGACATCAATACATGACACACCAAATAGTATGTCAGCCTATTGGCACACCAGAACCACCACCAACAGACAATCCTAGAACAACTATACATAAACCGTATTAAAAGCTCAGTATAGCCTTATACCCAACCTTAACACAGAAGAAAACAAACAAAACAAACTTAACATTTTAGTGGAACAGGAAGAGACCAGATCGTTGATGGAGAAAAAGAAAGAGAGACTCAAAATGTCTGAGAATATTAGTTTATTTGTTTTTTATGATCGACATTATCGACAACGCACAACGGGACTAATTCTATACACCCACATATAATAATTACACTATTACAAAGTACAGGTTTAGTATTAAGACACGCAAAATATACCCTCTCAGACAGCGAGAAATACCCACATGGGAGCTCCACAATAAAATGGAAACACAGTCCAAGATGCTTTCTGACATTGCTACTAACAGGCACCGGCGCGTGCATTCCTCAGACTCTCTACTCCAAACCTTGCAGTTTAAGACTGTAAGGGGAGAGCTGTTGTAACTTTTCTAACACCTAACCCTGCCAGAGCCTTCGGACCTGAGGTGTCAGCAATATGCAAAAAATAGGGACAATTTTATTCTTGCTTCTTAATGTAACCATGAAATCTACCATAACATATGCCTATAGATTGATTAATTCTAATGGAATTCTTTTTCGATAAACACAGGATGCACTCATACATTTATCTTTCTCATACTAAAATGATACAAAAGAAATTATAATCCACACTTAAACCATAAATTGAAACCATACCATTAAACAAACCCAATTACTACCCCCCAATGAATAAACAAATGAATGATGAACATTGGTACTAACAAACAAACATATACACTTATAATACTATATCAGTAGACATCAAAAACACAAATAACTAAATAAATAAACAAAGAGATAAATAACTAAATGAATAAATAAATAGAAAAACATAACCACATGGTCATTAATAATATTCACCCGAAATTTTACAGAATTCAACAATACCAAAAAAGTCCACAAGATGGCAGCATAAGACCGTATAATGGATAGGAGTACCCTATCATAGGTAGTAATCCTACTGGAAAAATATTAGTCTGAAGCAATACCAAAAAACGCCACAAGAGAGCAGCACCAATCTACGCCATAGATAGGTTGAACCTAAGAGGTATGCACGGCACACGAAGAAGAGTACGCTACCAAAATTTAAATCCGTCAAATAAACAAAAGAACACTCCTTCCAAGAATATTGGTATCTTTTAACCAAGCCATCGAAACAACCATTGGTAATCGATGTTTAAAGTAAAAGATACTTAAATAATAATAATAATAATAAAAAATGCTCGAATTGTTTGCCTGTCCAGCCCTCCCCGAGACGTAAGAGTGAGATAGGGTGAAGGGAGACGGTGACAAACCAAGTGATCTTTGGAGAACCCCTCTCTCGCCTAAAACTTTCACTTTTGACCCCCCATATTTTTGCTTCTTTCCTCTCTGTAACTTGGTAGTTATAAATATAAAATTACAACTCGCCAGGCTTTGGTGGAAAAAAAAACGATACCGGACATTGATCGCAACCTAAGCTATTAAGCCATCAACAGACATCATAATATAGAATATATAGTGTAGTGGTTAGGTAGGCTACCTACTATATGGATGACCGGGGTTCGTGCCCCCGGTGAACTTCTTCCCACAACTAAATATCTTATTAAGAGGAAATCCATATATGCATATACATAAATAAAAAAAACATATGTTCACTCTTTACACAAGTACGGAAAGGGAACTCTTTTTCCGTGAAACTCCTTAAAAAATACTTGTGCTCTTATATACTTTTCCACCCCCCTCTCCCTCCTTCCCTGAGATGCTTGGGGATGGACTAGGTGAGGGTGGATGGAGTTAAGCCAAGCCGGTTTAAGAGGTCTGTCTCGCCCAGAAAGGCCGACACCTCTCGCTCCACAAGAATCCTCTTTGCCCATTCCTCTCTCTCTCTCTCTCTCTCTCTCTCTTTTTCTCTCTATATCATATCATATCCTTTCCTATAAGGGATGCTACCTGTTTACAAAATGGACTTTTCTGCAACCCACTCAATACGCATTGCCATGTAATGGCTTAATTTGGAAATAAAGGGCAAACTTAGAATATAGCCTTCCATACAGAAAATTGAAAACTACTTGCAGTTCCATAAGGCCCACACTAGAGGGAGACATTTCCCCACTGGCCAACTGCACCTCCTATGTACAGCAAAAAAATAACAACAATGTTGCAATTCTCAAGGTTTTTGTCTAGTTTCCCGCAGTAGCTCTCTTCCCCCTCTCCCCCCTTTCTCCCTTTTTTTCAAGAGAAAAGACCACCCATTGGTCCTACTGAAATCCCCCAGAAGATCAAGCTATACTATAACACCCCAAAATAATTAATTTATTTAAAATAAAGAATAACACAAAGAGTAAACATATAAAGACTTAAGGACCTCCTCAGACCCTTTAAAATGATATAAAACACTTAGCTCGGTGTACCGAAACACCACGGAGGTGTAAGACAAGTCTGGGAGTGACTCAGCTTGAAAAATATAGCAGTAGGTGTGGAGAGTATATTGGTCGGACAAGAATCCTGGTGGTTCTGGAAGACTGCTGCAAAACCCAAAAACTGCCGAAAAGGAAGGAGGGACGCATCCTGAAGACTGGTATGTATATAGCTTAGACCTTAGCATAGGCACAGGCGGGAGTCGAAGTGGTGGTCTGTCCGGGGTGTATACGGGGTTAACCTTAACCCTGATCCCGGTCTTGGGCCACCCGCTTCTGTCCTGGGGTGATAGCCTAGACTCAGATTTAGATTTGGTTAGCAGGTGGGGGGATAGGGGGACGCCGAGCCTGGGAGAAATCCCGGGCCTCGGACCGCCCCTGACTCTCCTCACCTGGGGCAGTGGTCTCTGGGGGCTCTGGCGGCTGTTCGCGGTCGACGGGCTCCTGGGGGCCTAGTCCCGGCTCCTCTGGGGCCGGGACGTGCCCTCTGATAGGCGGCAGGGGGACACTGGGTGGAGAGAAAGAAAAGTGGATAAAGAGAGAGAACAAGAGAGAAAAGAGAAAGACAGACAGAGAAAGAGGAGAGAGAGAGAAACAGAGAGAGAGATAGGGATAAGGGTAGAGTGTCATCATGATGAGACACACACTAGTGTAAAAATCTGCCTATTATGTTTTGGCCTGTACACAGGAGAAAGTCTGGAGCCAAGATAAAACTGTTTGAAACTGGAATTGAAAAGGACCCAGGGGGGAACCATTTGAGAAAATAGCTACAAACCTTTCCAGATCATGCACCTGCTAAATCAAATCAATCAAAAGTACATTGTGCACTGGGCCTGCTTTAAAAGCCTTCATAAAAGAGAGAGTCTTCATGAAAGCTAAAGACAAAAAACATGCCTTTAAGCATATAAGCAAAATAACACATGGGGTTTTAAACCCTCACATTAAAATATGAAAAACATTAGCAAGGACATGACGGAAAGTGGTTTGGGAAAACAATACAAATCAACCTATCAATCACTTCCTTAAAATGTAAAACACAGAACATCTAGGACATTTTACCACCTGTATGGATTCATTGCTGCCGATTGCCAGACTGACTCTTTCTAGCCTAAGACACTCACAAGCAGTGTACACAGACTATCACAATGGACAGGCCTTTACCAGCCCACAACCTTCAACTGTACATCCATCTACTTACTACAGCACCCAAAAAATGCAGAGCACCATCACCCCCTCTGTCCGCAGCAGGATCCCTTAAACAAACCTATGGCTTAGAATGTGCACAGCTGCAGTACACAAACAGTGGCTGCAGGGACAACCTTGATGATTGTACCATCTGATATGCCGTGGGTCCCTGCATTAACAGTAGTTTTTAAAACAAGCTGGGACCCAGGATACCCAGGCCATTTTCTATTCCTCTGCTTACAAAAAGGAAGAATTTGTGTGCATCTTGTCAATGGGGTAAATCAGTCAAATCTGCCTGTTCCAAAACAACCTCAGAATGCTTAAGTGGATATTGACACCCAGGCTCAATGTAAAACTAGCTCTTCTGAATATCAGAATTAAACAAGGAGGCGAAATAGCAAACATATTCAAACCATCTTTTCAGTGCAGACAACATTTGACAACTTTACATCTTTTGAGTACTTAAGTGCACTCGTTAAGTGTTCTTCTGGTATGTTATTATTGACTATTTACAGACCACCAAGACTTTCAGCAACAGTTTTTCTTCAAGAGTTTGGTGAACTGGCCGTAGCAAGGTAAGGTGAACCTAGCAGAGGATGGTTTTCGCGACAGGCGCGTGGTCGCAGAGCATTCCTCTGCACGCATGCAGACCAAAAGACTTCCCCCGCCGCAGTTCAAACGAAATCCTCGGTTGAGAAGCCCTTGAACAAAGTTGCTAAGTGTAATGTAAAAAAAACTACAAAAAGGATCTAGGGTTACACAGCCACTCACTGTATGAGCACTGAAACACCATGGATAGCATACTGTCATGCTCTTCTTAGACAGCTTGTGGAAAGACCTGTTGTGAAATACTTGTCTAGCACATGTGTGCACCTCTTTCATCCCCAACATACCATGGTACCCTGCATGCCCTGCACTCACCAGCAGGGGGCCCACTCCAGTAGACCAGCACATACTGTAAGAAGGAGAAGCCAGGGCAGTGGAAGGTGACGGCATACATCAGAGAGAGGTTGGCAAGCCCAAACAAGTAGCTATTGGCTAACTGAAACACAACAGTTGGTAAACCTAGATGGGTAACTGTGCTAACACAGAGAAAGAAGGCCCATTTACAGTGACAAGCTATGTGCTCCACATTTATAATCTATTTTCTACAATAAACTGTCACTCCATTTCTGCCATTTCAAGTAGTCCACATTGTAATTGCCAGCAAGAGATGCAGTTGCAGTTCAAAAAGTGTTGCCTTATTAGTGCCTCTGGTCTGCAAAGACTGCCGACCTATGTTCACATAAGAGCCCGCATTAACAGGGCATTGCATAGTTCTAGTGCCACTGGACTACAAAGATTGCTGACTAGGGCCTACAAGGACTGCCTACCTGTGTTCACGCAAGAGTCAGTTTGCTACTGTATTCATCTACTCCGGCACCGCTGGACTGCAAGAAATGTTGTCCTGTAACAACCCTGCTAAACTGTAAAGCACTTTGAGCTGCATCTTGCATGTATGAACTGTGCTTTACAAGTAAAGTTTATTATAGTGCAGAATTTTAATCAGTGTAAACATACTGGGTAGGGATAAACTACCTTGTGTATATGCTAAATTGGTCTTTGTCAGGCTCATCAGAGTATTGGGTATGTTCTTCAGACATCTCATGATAACCATATGTGCAATGTAAACTTTATTTGCCGGTTTAAAAGTAGATGATTATCAGACATATGATCTCAGTAACCCAGAAACAGATCTACAGCCCCTTGTGTAGCAGCAGTTGTAAACTGACAAAATTAAAATAGATGACATTTCTGTAGTTCTAATTATTAACACATAAATCATTAACATAAGGGTTCACAATAAAATTATATTGATCATGTTATGCTATAAAGTGAAGAGTAGACGCCAGAAGCCTCTGCTCTGCTTCTACACGTCTCGGTTGAGGTTCAATTTCACTTTTCATTGTATTCACATCACATTTTTGGGTAGTAGGCATAGGTTGCGATATCACACTGGTTGCTCTTGTTTCTGGACATCCTGATGTAGCCATTCTCTCCCCAGGTGCTGTCCCAGCTTAAAAATACAAAGACAAGCCTGTTAATTTCACTCCAAAAATAGTAAATGAAATATTCACAGGAATATCACTTTGAATCTGAGCAATAATATACCAAATGCCAACAAACCACATTAAAGATCACTTCACAGATCACAGGCTGTGTACAGGGTGCTCCAAAAGTCACAATACACTTTGAACAAATTCCTGACAATTACACAAGAAACTGTTTCTTCATATTGTTAGCATCCACAAAGGAGTCATTAAAGTTGTTCTTGCTACACTTGCCATCACATTCCAACACCCTGAAGACCTCCACATGAGCGCCTCCATTTTCGAGTTTCGACAGTCTTCAACCACCTTTGGACGCAGGCTTCTCCAATGTTTCAACAACCTTCAGACACCTCTGGATGCAGGCAGTTTCAACAACTTTTACCTCAAGCTGTGACAGGTCAGGGTAGGTCATGGGACATCATGGGAGAGAGAAGCCCATTTGAGGGGGAGCTCTTTTGACCAATCCATCAGTCTGGAAACTTAATGTTCAGGAAATCCCTCACTAACCTGACATTTACCAATTGTTGTTAAACAGATATTAGCAAAGGTCACGCCTCCCCTGGAGCAGTGGCACAGCTTGAGAAGAGAATCTGCACTGCAAGGTCAGGGAAGACATGTTGCAAAATGTCGAAGAGGCCTGTGCCTGAAGTTGGCTAAAGGTTGTTAAAGTTGGAGGCACTCATATTGAAGTATACAGGCTTTGAAACGTGACAGCTAATGTATTAAGTAAAACTGCAGTGACTCCTTTGTTGATCCTAACAATATGAATAAACTTGGTTTCTTGTGTAATTTTGAAAAAATGATTAAAAGTGTATAGTGACATTTGGGACATGCTGTACAGTATATACCCAATGCTACAAATATTACTGTCTCAGTTAACTATGTTAAGTGAAAAGGTAGGGCCTCATTCATTGCTTTGATTTTATTGTACCTGTTTTTCACCAGCCAGTAGTCCTGGCCGTCTTCACTCCCATAACCCACCACCAGCATGGCATGGAGTAAGCTGCTTTGGTTGCACAAGGGCTCGTCATAGATACCTTTGCAAATCAGTATAATTGTCAATCAGCTAGTATTCTTTGAAACCAATATAGAAACCTACTACTGCTGAACTAAGCTAAATAGTTCAGTAGTGATCAATCAATCAGTCAATCAATAAACCAGACAATCAATAAATCATTCATTCATTCATTCATTCTAACATTTTGACATGATTACAGATGGGGCCACTTAGGTTTGCTCATTTTCACATGTGAATCTCACATGAATCATGCCAGATTCACGCAGCATTTTCTGTGAGAAGCTGCCTGGCACCCAAACAACCACCAGGTGGCACTTGGGAGCTCTGACTTTATAACACAATGCCGCAGAGAACAACGTTACGATGTGTAAGGCAAGTTAAGGAGACATTAGAAAGTTTTGTTTTTATGTCGGCAGCTGCACACTTCAGCACTGCGAAACTGCATAAAAGGTAGCCTAAAATGACACAAGGCAACGTTATAGGCTTAGTCATTTGTATCAATTAATTTGACAAGGAGTTATTTAATCCACAGCATGACGGTGGGCAATTTAAACATTACCAGCCAAAAAAAGACATACAGAGGATGTAAAACCTTCAAAGATCTTTACTTCAGAGTAAACTTCTGTGTTCTTATGCTGCCCCTAGCGGCTGCAGTTGTACTAACATTTCACGCGACTGCATGAATCATGGATTGCGCGAGTGAAATGAGCATTTTGAACTGGGCACAGCTGTATATAATGTGCATATTATGGGTTTCAGGGTCTTTTTTGAGCAGCATAAAAGCAGTAAACAACAAGTGCAATTAGAGATGGCAACCTGCTCCCCCATGTGGATGAACAGGGTCACTGCAATACGGGTGGACAGACACAAAGACACGCACCGTCCAGGGGACCAGGGGACCAGGGGACCAGGGGACCAGGTAACAATGCAATCACTGCAGATAACATAGTGGGCCAAAGTCCAACGCCTAACTACATCCAATTCATTACCATGTCCGAAATGTTTTTATTACTTTCATACCAAGAGTAAGCTTCTGCGACGAAACAATATACCAGATTAAATGCATTTTTCTGATACCAAGCAAAAAAAATGGTGCAGATACACTTTACTCTTGCACTTCACTCATCTTTTAAACACTGACCCTGGGTGTGTGTGTGTGTCTACACCCACCAGACTGGTAGCCCCAGAAGTCCTTGTAGACATCGATGGCTATGGTCACAGGTCCCACAGTAGCCACAGTCTCCTGCAGGGCAAGCTCATCTCGAGGCGTCACAGTGACATATCCATCGCACTTCGCACCAACTCCAGATTGCTTGAAGCGACAAGATGACTCCTGAGATAGTCATGTATAAGTGATTAGGTCTGTGTTGTGAGTTATGTATGAGTGATTAGGTCTGTGTTATGAGTTATGTATGAGTGATTAGGCCTTGTGTTATGAGTTATGTATGAGTGATTAGGTCTGTGTTATGAGTTATGTATGAGTGATTAGGCCTTGTGTTATGAGTTATGTACGAGTGATTAGGTCTGTGTTATGAGTTATGTATGAGTGATTAGGTCTGTGTTATGAGTTATGTACGAGTGATTAGGTCTGTGTTGTGAGTTATGTACGAGTGATTAGGTCTGTGTTGTGAGGTGTGTATGAATGATTAGGTCTGTGTTGTGAGTTATGTACGAGTGATTAGGTCTGTGTTGTGAGGTATGTATGAATGATTAGGTCTGTGTTATGAGTTATGTACGAGTCATTAGGTCTGTGTTGTGAGTTATGTACGAGTGATTAGGTCTGTGTTGTGAGTTATGTACGAGTGATTAGTTCTGTGTTGTGAGTTATGTACGAGTG
Source organism: Coilia nasus (assembly GCA_027475355.1). Taxonomy (NCBI): domain Eukaryota; kingdom Metazoa; phylum Chordata; class Actinopteri; order Clupeiformes; family Engraulidae; genus Coilia; species Coilia nasus. The sequence continues at coordinate 137,634 of CM050205.1, forward strand.
ATTAGGTCTGTGTTGTGAGTTATGTATGAGTGATTAGGCCTTGCGTTATGAGGTATGTATGAATGATTAGGTCTGTGTTATGAGTTATGTACGAGTCATTAGGTCTGTGTTGTGAGTTATGTACGAGTGATTAGGTCTGTGATGTGAGTTATGTATCAGTGATTAGGTCTGTGTTATGAGTTATGTATGAGTGACTACGTCTGTGTTATGAGTTATGTACAAGTGATTAGGTCTGTGTTATGAGTTATGTATGAGTGATTAGGTCTGTGTTATAAGTTATGTACGAGTGATTTGGTCTGTGTTATGAGTTATGTATGAGTGAATAGGTCTGTGTTATGAGTTATGTACGAGTGATTTGGTCTGTGTTATGAGTTATGTACGAGTGATTAGGTCTGTGTTGTGAGTTGTGTACGAGTGATTTGGTCTGTGTTATGAGTTATGTACGAGTGATTAGGTCTGTGCTATGAGTTATGTACGAGTGAATAGGTCTGTGTTATGAGTTATGTACGAGTGATTAGGTCTGTGTTGTGAGTTATGTACGAGTGATTTGGTCTGTGTTATGAGTTATGTACGAGTGATTAGGTCTGTGTTGTGAGTTATGTACGAGTGAATTGGTCTGTGTTGTGAGTTATGTACAAGTGATTAGGTCTGTGTTGTGAGTTGTGTACGAGTGATTAGGTCTGTGTTGTGAGTTATGTACAAGTGATTAGGTCTGTGTTGTGAGTTGTGTACGAGTGATTAGGTCTGTGTTGTGAGTTATGTACAAGTGATTAGGTCTGTGTTGTGAGTTGTGTACGAGTGATTAGGTCTGTGATGAGTTATGTACGAGTGATTAGGTCTGTGTTATGAGTTATGTACGAGTGATTAGGTCTGTGTTGTGAGTTATGTGCCAGTGATTGGGTCTGTGTTATGAGTTATGTATGAGTGATTGGGTCTGTGTTATGAGTGATGTATGAGTGATTAGGCCTGTGGCATGCTACTGTCTATAAAGCTGTCCTGGTCCCTTCTATTGGTGAGGTTGCATGTTACACTGAGAAACTCGAAAGCTGTATTTCCTAGTGTTGTCCCCTTTTGGTGCCAATACTCACAAAATGGCATCACAACATGGCAACCACCATTAAACTCATTAACTCTATGTATATATAAATAACAAATTCAAAGTTTACAAGAACACTTCAGCTTGTTGGTGGAGGTAGTTACTCATCAATAAGCTCATACTTATTAATAGAAAAAAAAAAATGTCAACACACAACTTTTGTTGCAGCTGTGGTCTAGGGGTTAGTGAGTTGGTCTTGAGATCACAGAGTTGCAAGTTTGAATCCCAATCTACCCTACCCATGGCTGAAATGCCCTTGAGCAAGGTATCTGACCCCACACTGCTCCAGGGGCTGTTATTGAAACCCTGCAAATGACTGTAAGTTGCTCTGGATAAGAGTATCAACTAAGTGTAATGCAATGTGCAACTGAAAATACTACACACTGTGGCTTTAAATCTTTATAATAATTATATATTACCTACCTACCTATGTGCAGTGACTGATAGCATAGAGCACTGTGTTATGCTTTCTTTAATTCTGTATGTGCTACACTAAAAGCTGTCATTCCCGAATAATACGAAATGATATGAGAAGAATAATATAAATTTGAACCCCAACCACCAATCAATACCTCTCCCTCGTATGGATAAGACTCCTCAGTATCTATCCCGCCATTCTCGTGAACATACTGAAGGGCTTCATACATCCAGCCTCCATGACAACCCTGGGTCCCATATGGCTTAGAACAGTCCACCAGCTGTTGTTCACTGAGAGATGGGAGATGATCATACTTTATGCAGGTGTGGGACTCCAGCGCACCTGTCTGAAGAACATACTTGTTATCTGTTATGCATTATTCAAATAACAAACAACAATACATTATAATACATTATCCAAAGTGTAAACAATTAAAGAAAGCAGTCAAACTCCAGCAAACATGAGGCATTCCAGATTACAGATTATTTAGGCATGTTGTTTCTTTATATAAACATTCTTTGACTCAGGTGTTGGAGCACAAAGGTATACTGTATCTTTGACAGCCTGGACATGCCTCCAAAACTGGGTGTAAATGTTTTACATGACTTTGGAGAAAGCTGTGGCTAAAATAAATCAGGATGGAACCTGTAAAGTGCACACCTCCAGCAAATGATGTTACCTGTTATAGAAACTGGAAACTGTTATGAGCCGAATAGACAAGTTGATGTGGTGCAAGTGGTTGAGTAGTCGTACATGACTGCGTGGTGATTGTGGAATGTAGGCTAAGTGTTAGGTGTGCAAAGGATTTGAACTTGTGACTAAATGGAACAACAGTGTTGGGGGCACACGCCTTTGCCACTTCACACACTGAAGTGAAAACAACGGTAGTGTCCACTATGGAAGTACCTACAATGATAGTTCTACCAAAGTAGGAGTGCTTTGAGAAACAGTCGAGTTTCGCCACTACCATAGTAGATACTTCCAAAGTACTACAGTAGTATAATGCTAACCCAGGAAGTACTACGGTAGTAGAATGCTAACCTAGGAAGTACTACAGTAGTAGAATGCTAACCTAGGAACGCACCCCTGGCTTGGCCTATTGATTACTCGGTTGATTGTTATGACCGCCGCTAGCGAAGCTAGCGAAAGCGGTCATTATAGTGTTGCCACGACTTTTTTCCTTTTTTTCTTTTTTTTCCTCGATTTTCCGTCAACGATTTCCGGAACACTGGAAGTGTGGGGGACATGAATCTTTGTAGGCATGTAGCCCTAAAACTTTTTGAGTGACTAGAAGCTTTTGGCCCCCAAGGGCCGCCGTTAATGTGAATCTCATCAAATTTGGTATATGTCATCTACAGACAATGCTGACAAAAAGTTATCAAAGGATTTCTCTTGAGATAAACCGTTTCGAAGTTACATGTCAATGAACATTTACCACACAGCTTAAAATTCTTCAAAAGTTCATATCTTGGCATCTAATTGTTGAGTAACATCTAGTTGTTACTCAATTTACTCAACTGGTTATTGTTTTGTTTGTTTAATAATAGATAAACTGGGCAGTTCTTTACAAAAATCTTGCAGATAAACAAACAGCTCTAAACAGCCCAAGAGGAAGTAATGGTACATGTACAAGCATGACTTGAACACACAAAGTTTGCAAAGAACACAAAGTACTTGTGCATGTAGGAAGAGCACCTTAGGGAGAAACTATAGCTATTACACCTACCCCTACACTATCTATAATCAAGTAAATAGTTCAGGCTGTTAGTCCCTACTCCCAGGTGTAACACGCACAACTGGCCGCTGACTACAGCTATTCACGCAACCTCATGTGAGCTGTACAGGACAGAGCAGCTGAGGGGATGGCCAACTGGAGCCGTACAGACAGATGCTCAACAAGGGTTAACCTGAACCAGCCGGCTACCGTTACAGTGACTGGGGCTGCTGGGGCCGTTTACATGATCCACTCAGCAGCACCTACCTATCGCTTTCCCCCATGGCTTTCACCATGCCAACAACATGCATCTCATCCAGGACCACTGGCAAGCCTTTGCAGTTTCCTCCAATATTTCCTTAACAATTAAAATAAATAAATAAATAAATACAAGACACTTGCACATGTGGGGAGAGCACCCATTGTACCACACATCAGGCTTTCCTAACTACAGCCATTACAATTATCCATACACTATGTGGGACACATCCTCAGCAGTGTACCTCAGGATCAATGGGTGTTTCGGGCCTTTATTCACTGTACACCCTCCCCTGAGGCGGCCCCACTAAAGGTGATCAATCCTTTAGTGTGTGTCCATGGTTCAGCTACCTGCTACCCAAATTTCCACAATGTATTTCCTCAATTCACTTACAACCACAGTTTACTTCCAAAATGTACTACCTACTGTTCATTACCACCTGTTTGCACGACTTCCAAAGTTTTACTTACAAAATTAACTACCACCACAATTTACTTCCAAAATGACCTTCTTACTTACTAATTAGGACTTATTATCGAATATTTGCACTTTACCACCATTTTACCACAAATACTATAACTTTGCAGCCACTAACGCATATGCCATTACACAAACAACCCTGCCAATGCTAGTTCTAAAGACGATTCTACCCACTTACTTAACATTAAGTGTATACACCTCTTGAATCTAATGGTGACTAATGCTCAGTTATAGTAGTACAGTAATAATCACATATTGATCTTTTTTATGGGTGACTGTTATATAATAATAATAAACTGGCTGTTGCCACTTACCAGTAGGAGAGAACCTCAGAGAGCTGACCCGTATCTCTGGCTTAAAGTGGCGAGAGCTCACGATTCTATCCACTGACTTAACATTAAATGTATACACCTCTTGAATCTAATGGTGTCTAATGCTCAGTTATCCCGTGTTCCATACACCGCAAAACCCCGGGAAACTTGGCCACTCTGTATCCCAATACACCGCACGATCCCAGAGAGCCTGATTCTAAGCTGCCCATGTGTGTAATGGCTGCCATTTATAAGCCTCTTCCTCTGTGTTTCTATTGACCCACTAAATGCACTACTGCCATCTGCTGGTCTGGGGTGCCCATCCTTCTCTGCACAAACAGCCCTAGGTTGCACTAATCTCCACCACCTTACTAATGTCCTGTGCTGAACCAGTACCCACGCTAACCACTCCCAGCCTCCACTGCTACATTAATAACATAATAATAATAATAATACTAATCATAATAATAATGACGCAATCACGCAATGCCCCGTTGCATGCGGGCTCTTGCGTGATGCAACAACGCAGTATCACTATAATAATAATAATAATGACACAATCACGCAATGCCCCGTTGCATGCGGGCTCTTGCGTGATGCAACCAAGCAGTATCACTATACATTATAATGACGTAATGACCCTTCACCGCCCCATTCAAACATGGCAACCCTACTGCTTGCCCCAGGCAGAGACCGCCCTTCTCATCCAGATCCAATTACTAGTCCTAGCTGCTTCCTCTGACATCTCCCTAACAGTTTTACGTAGATTCTTACCACCAACCCCAAGCTCCCCTAGCAATGAAATGACTGACCTCCCTACAAACCCTCTACAACCCACTTCTGCTGGAAATACTCTTGCCCTCCATCCTTTCTGCTCTGCTTCTAATCTCAACTCTTCATACTTAAGCTTTTTCCTTTCATATGCTTCATCTAGGGAGCTTTCCCATGGGACAGTGAGTTCAATAAAATACACTACCTGTTGGCTGGTCGACCAATAGACTATGTCTGGCCTCAAGTTAGTGGTAACTATTTCTTGCGGGACCACCAACTTTCCACCCACATCTACAAGCATCTGCCAATCCTTTGCTTCCTGTGTAGTACTCCTTGGCTTTGCGGCTCTCTTACTTTTCTCACCCTCCCGCACAAACTGGATACCTTTTTTCTGACTACCTTCTGCATTCACCTGCTGCCTCCTACTCTCAATTCCTGCTGCTAAGCATTCTAATACTTGGTTGTGACGCCACGTATAGCGACCCTGTGCCAAGCTAACTTTACAGCCAGATAGTATATGTCTCAATGTGGCTACACCTGAACAGAGTGTGCATGACGGATCCCCATCCGTCCATATTCTCAGGTTATCTGGCGATGGGAGCATGTCGTACGTCGCTCCCAATAAAAACTTTAGCCTGTTAGACTCCATACTCCACAAATCTCTCCAAGTAACCTGTTTTCTCTCTACTCCCTCCCAATTCAACCACTGGCCCTGCTTTGCAAGTGACACAGCTTTTACCTGTCTACTAGCTTCTTCTTGCCTGCGTATCTGCTCTACAACCAATCTCCTTTTCTCCTTCTGATCTGCCTTTCTCCAGAAGGGCAGATCAGACCCCTTCTAGAGGAGAAGTACCACTGTGCCTCTGACTTACTGTACTGAAAGCCCAGCAGGATCCACATTGGCCCTGCATTTTCACAGCTGTCACACAGTTCTTGTCCCTCCAGTCAAATGACTCCGGAAGCTTAGTGCCCCCTTTCTGTCGGGAGGAGTGTGCGCCATGCAGGGCCGTTGTTTTCGTTTCATTGAGAAACATGTCACTCTTGAGCAGGACTGTGCTGCGGTGCTCCTCATCATCCTAGCAGAAACAGGTGAAGTTACAATTGTATTGCATTCTTGTTTTATATCATTTCAAAGCAAAAAACAAGAGTCTTGACACAGAACTTCAATTACTTTGATACAAGCTTCATCGGGGTCATTTACAGGATGGTAAATGACCCTGATGTAGACTATGGCCGACACACTGGTCAAATGACTGAAACAGCATATGTGCCACGCTGTGTGCAATGGCTTATTATTTACTCGATTTCTGCAGCATTTCACCATTAGTAAGTCATCCTACCATGTCTGAGAAGTGGTTCATGCCCATGCGGTAGGTCTTGATGCCCTGATCAGCCAGGATGTTGTGGGCCAGGACCCTGCGGCGGGTGGAGAGCCAGATGTCTTTACGCCAGGCCTCCTCCTCAAGGGTGCGGTAGACCTTGCCTATTAGGTGAAGATAGACGTAGCTGTGTGATTGTATATATTATTTTTTACATTTTAACAATTTATCGATCATAAAGCCTTGATATGGACTCAGTCAGATTCTGATATGCCCCTCACCAAACTTGAGTTTCCATGCGTGGAACTCCAGGTCCTCCAGAGAGAGGCTGCCACAGCTCACCACTGCCAGAGAGGCAGCTGCTAAGATCAACAGCTTCATGCTGGAGCAATGTCACAGAGAATCAAGCAGCGAACTTGGGCAAAATTGTCAAAGCAACAGAATGTAGTTATGTCAGAGACATGGTCGTAAACACTCAGAGCAAGTTCCGTGTTAATATATCAAAGTTTGACTGAAGACACAAGGGGATTTTCTGTTTAGCAGCTTATCTACCAATTTCACTTGGCTGTATAGGAAAATCACATTACTAGACAAAATATTAATGTGGTAACTTTTGTCACACCTGGTTTGAAGATCATCTGTGCCAACATTTTGTGATCATCATAGCAAACATGTAGCCTGGTAAAGCAGACCCTCATACTTCATTTCATGGTCTGGAGTAGCTGCCGTTGAAATTCATGTATAAGGACAGAGCAACTCCTAGCCAATCAGCGAACAGAGGGAATGTTCATAGGCAACTCTGACTTTGTGTGCTACATTTTAATTGTAGTGCATAGGTAGGCTAATTGTGTTACGACCAGACATTAGCGATTGGGTAGAGCCACTTGTTTGAAACTTCAGCAGAGTCCACACCTCCAGGAAGACATTGTTTCTCAGTGTAGCGGCTCAAGTTTTTGACAATCACACATATGGTTGAAAGGTTACATACACACATGTATCTCTAACTTTGACCAGTAAGTGGCGCTAGAGAGGTTGAGATGCTGACATGACCTTGGAGAAAAGAGTCATGGGACTGTTCTGCCACTGAACAAGCACACTTGTTCAGTCAGCGATGCATTCCTCACACATTATCACATCTCTACTGTAATTGCAGTTGACCACCTGTTTTCATGGTTTATTTCCAGTCTAAAGGGGAAACACACACTTAACTAAACAAAGTTTTCATATTTCTCATAGATGTGCAAATGGAACTTGTTCATTCTTAAGTAATGGCATTTGAAAAACTGAAAGGACATTCAGAGGCAATCAATTTGATATTTACCCTTTAAGAGGGTAAAAATGCTGAATCAACTTTATATAAGCCAATTTCCCACAACATATGTGTCTGCATGTGTGTGTGTGCGCACGTGTGCACCTAGGTGGAGAAGAGAGAGAGAGATCAAGAGACGACACACACTTGTTTGTGAATGACACCTGTGCATGATGACAGGGTACAGTTTCATGACAAAAATACCTTATCACTTCCTCGTCTACCTGTGTGTGTGTGTGTGTGTGTGTGTGTGTGTGTACAGAAGCTAAGTGTGACACTCTTCCCCTGTTTAAAAATTAACCGTTTCATAAGTGCTGATTAGCTATGGTTTCATAGATGAAAGTGCAAAATCACAGCCTGTTCTACCCGGCAACAAATGACTACGAAAATTTCTCTGAACTTCTATGTGTGTTTAAGTGTGTATGTGCGTGTGTGTGAGTGTGTGTAAGAGAGAGTAAATGTAAAATCCTTTACCTGTTTAAAAGTAAAACCTCCTGCGTATGAGGTTGAGTTATGGTAAAAGTGTTACCCCCTGTTCTGCCTGAAGACTAATGACAAATGAAAGGGGATCCCTGCTGCTTTAGCTGGAGTTCGAGTGCGGCCACATGATTGTGGTGTTCAGCTCCGCCCAGCAGTCCAGTGGAGAGAGCTAGAAAGGGCTGGAATGCTGCCACATTAGAAATAAATGAAAGTGAAAGTGCTGCCAGGTGTCTGCATGTTAGGTTGTGTGGTTAAGCGACACGGTTTTAATCAGTAGTACTGATCGTGTGTGTGTGTATTGTAGTGTAGTGTAGTGTAATATGGTGTAGTGTGGGCTAGTATATGTCTGTGAAGAATCTCATTCATCCAGGTCATGGTACACAAAAGTGCTACTCTATATGTAACTGGACTTCAGTTGGATACAACTTAGCTATTTTGTCTGTAGGGTATATTTTATACAACTTACCTTTGTGTTGTGCTATGCTGAGATCTACTGTGAGGAATGTTCAAAGCAAGTCCGTTTCAGATAGAAAAAAAATCTCTTCCTGTTCTGATCTCTCCACCCCTCGATTCTAAATCAGTTCACCATGGAGCTGTTAGTCATACGGTCTGTACTAGGGGAAATCACATCAGCTCTACTTTCAGTTCTGTTTTAAGTCAGAGTGAATGTTTTCAGAAAATGCTGAGAAAATAGCCCTAACCCCAACCCCCTGCAGTGAGTTGGACACAGGTCAAATGCATGCCACCTTATTTGTTAAGATGAGAAGAAAAAGATTAAATGAAGCTGAATGCATGTGAAAAGCATATTCGAATGTCCACATTTAATCTGGATGTACAGACAGATCACATTACCAGAGCTTAGGTGTTGCTGACCTACAGTAGTGGTATGAAATATATAGGGTGTTTTTTTTTTCAATACAATTTTTTTTCAACCTGCATGAACATGCTATCCTTATGTTGTGTAAGGCTGTTTTTCAGCAGCAGTTTTGCTGACATGGTTTTGCTTTGCATATAACAAAACTTTACTTCCTTAATTTCCTTTTACACTGTGATGAAACGTCAAGTTTTAATCTCCTGATTTACTACGTTAAACTGGCACAGGTAATTCTCAAATGTAACAGACAGAAAATAATTGGCTTAGGTGCCACCAATGAACAGTTTAAATCAGTTTTATGTAATCAGTTGTATGTAAACTACTGGGAGTATATTATGAAAATACTGTTTATTAACAAGGTGGCCATATTAGTAAAAAAGGAAGCCACATGGAGAACAAGCACATGAGAGCTGGCGCTGTGGTATTGGTAAGTCATATGAGCAATTATTTGAAACCGTTTGGAGCAAACAGTCTTGTCCTCTCATCATGTGGATCACAGGCCAGGGCAGAATTGGTTTTCTTGGTTGTGGTTCTATGTTATACATACATATCCAGTCTGCATTTAGCATACTTCATAGGCCTTTATAATAACTACTTCCTAATATGCATGCTATTTCTTATCAGTAAATCATTTATAAACATATCTACAAATGCTAAAGCAGACAGAGAAAGTGATAAACCGACAGACGGAAAGTCAGCAGGCTGCGAGGTAGATAGCATATAGCATGAAGATAAACAGTCAGACAGACAAGCAGATAGCCAACCCACATCCAGACAGATGTCACATCATGTTTATAAATGATTTACTGATGAGAAATGGTGTAAAATCAATGGTTACCAAATGATGAACACAGTGTTAAGTAAGAGTTTTCATAAGCAAAATAAATTATTATTAGAAAGTAGATATTACAAAGTGGTACCGCTCACTTATTTTATTCATGTTTCTTTAACTATTAGGGAGACATAGGCTGTGGTGCAGTCAAACGAGGGTTGGGTCATTAGAGCATGTGGTTATCTCCCTACTTGCAAAGGGATGAATGCGCATGATGCTTTAATAGTGCTTAAATGTCACAAACTCAGCATCAAGAATCAAGAAAACTCAGCATCAAGGATGTTTTATTTAGGCAGCTTTTGGTCATTTGTATTAGATAATGCATTTTTTTTTTGGCAATGCAAAGTTTTTATTTATGCAACATTTTAATTTCATTTTATTTCAACAACCAATAAAATGTATACAGACCTTTAGAGCAGCAGTTAGTAATTAATAGGTAAACTCACAATTGCAGTTAAAATCAACTTCTCACCATGAAACCACACTTCCCTAAGAAAACATCTCAACATCATCAAAGGAGTTTTCTATTGTGTACAGAAATAAACCAATGCCAGAAAGTAAAAGCAATGCAATTCCACTTTTCTTATCTAGATCAGCTAATTTTTTAACACATGAAAAACTCTAATTGATAATTACAGGACGAGCAGCTCTTCTGGCACAGTATATCCTACCTCCTTAGGTAATCACCTATTTCTCGCATCCTCATGCCCATGCCTCTGTTGTAAACTCTGTGGACAAATGAAAGCAGAAATGGACACAGGGACCTTGGACTAGTCATATGCACATTGTAAGGAAATTCCTCCTCAATATTTGAGCTTGTGCTTCAATTTCACTTCTTATACAGCTTGCCACACATATTTATAAACAAGCATTTTTGTCCCCAAATTTCAACAATCATCTTAAAGTTTATTCACTGGTTTACTCCTTTGAATCAGCTAATGTCTTGCCATTTGAGAGGATACTAGTGCCCCAATCAAAGGTAAACACACACACTTTCAGAGTGTATCTCTGGTGCCTCAGATGCTGAGGATATCTTAGGCTAAAATGTGCCTGTCACACAAGAGATACAGCTTGAGAATGTGTTTTTTTGAGTGGATAGAGTATTATTTTTTACACATCCCAAAATATTTTTAATCACCCAATCTCTTTTATGGAGTTAACCAGCACCCATGTCTCTCATCTGAACATACTGGTGACCCACAGATATGTAATGCAAAATGTAAATCGTTATCAACTCACCATCACACCTGAGGGTAGAAGCAATAAGAGGCGATGCCACACTGATTATCCTGATTCCTAGCCATCTTGACATAGCCTTCCTCCCCCCATGAAGTGCTCCAACTTAGGACACACATATTGGACACAATGGGTATCACTTTCACAGTTACATTACATTGTGTTTAGCGGATTCTTTTATCTAAAACAACTTACAACAACAACACTGAGGCTGCAACACAGTGGGGATCGAAGCATTAAGTGCTAAGCTGGTACTCGCTTCGCACATGCTGTTCTGCTAGCGAAACAATTCAAATGATTTTCTGTTCTGCTAGCAGAACATAAAACAGTTTAGTACTATATTACAACATCGTTACTACATTTTCCCATTTCTGTCGTCAATTTCATTTCGGTGTCAATGTTTCAGTGTATCAACCTAATTAGGTACAGAGGTACAATAGAGGTCTAATGTATCTCTGTCACATATTAGTAGAACACCAACACCGTAAAATGAAGTGTTACCTAGGGATCCTAAGAGGTTAACATAATGCAACTGTAAGGAAACATTTGAAGAAACAAACAGTTGGTGCAAGTTAAGATTTAGAGATGTTAGAATAGGAGATGTTCTTGAAAGACAGTTTTCAAGAGCCTGTGGAAAACAGAGATGGATACCCCAACTCTGGGTTAACACTGTAATACGCTGCTCAAATGGGATAGTTATTGAGTGAGGTTGAGTAGTGTGGTTTAAGCTGCCTACCTGTTCTTCACCAGCCAGTAGTCTTGGCCATCTTGACTTCCATAGCCCACCACCAGCATGGCATGGTTCAACCTAGTTCTGCTGCAGGACGGCTCATCATAGACACCTGTGAAAACATGTCAACTAGTAAGACAGTCCACCAGTTAAACAACAGTCAACTATGCATTTTAATTGATCCTACTTGCAAACTAATGGTTTCAAGGACTTGTGCGTGTGAGAGAGAGAAAGAGAGAGAGAGAGAGGGAGAGGGAGAGAGAGAGGGAGAAAGAGAGAGAGGGAGAGAGAGGGAGAGAGTGAACCAGATTGTCCTCTTTAGTCCTCTTTGCACCTGAAGCATAGAAGTGGGGTTAAACTTGACTGCCTAGAGAGCAGAATTCCCCTTCGGTGGCATAAATGCCAAACAAGTGCACACCAGAGTGATAGTAGCGGAAGTCCGGTTCGGCGTCGATGGCCACAGACACGGGTCCTTTTACTGCCACAGCTTCCTGCAGGGCACCCTCGTCTCCCGGCGGTCTCACGCTGGCATACCCCTTAGAGGAGGCGGCAACCGTAGAGCGCTTGAAGCGGCACGTGTCATCCTGCGGAGGCATGTTACATACGTGTTCACACCTACTCTGCAAAAGACTCTGTAAGTCTTTTTTGCTACAGGAAAAGAATAGCACTGTGCTGTCATATTTCAAGGCTGGACAGTGTGTGAAGCCTCAGATACACTCGCTGTGCCCATAGACAGTAGAAGAGTAATTAAAATCTTTAGTAAAAGGCGTAGATTTATACGGGATGGAGAGAAACCGGAGAGACCTGCCGCTGGCCAGCATTAGTGAAACAGTTAGAGAAGACATGAGTCAGAGTGTGCAAATGAAATGTAGGGTACCTGTGCCCTATAGGGATAGGAGTCCTCTGTGTCTACACCTCCGCTCTTGATGACGTACTGATAGGCCCTGTCTATGTAGCCTCCCTTGCAGCCATCGTTTCCATAGGGTTTGGAGCAGTCCACCAGCTGCTGGACGCTCAGAGAGGGAAGCTTCCCATACTTAATGCAGGTGTGGGACTCCAGCGCACCTGTCTGAAGAAGACACATGGAGTAGCTGTGAAATTATTCTTTGTTGGAATCATCAGGTACATTCTTCATTACTCAGACACTGTTCCTATATGAATCATACAAAAGGGTTAAATGAGAGTAAATGAATTTAATTAAAGCAAATGGGATTTGACGTGTGGAACCAAGATCCTTGTGTGTGTCAACAGACTGTGCCCATAAACAGCTATTGTGACTGACAGATATTTCTATTCAATGCCACATGTGACTTGGGAAGCATGTCATGTCAGGCAATATGGGATTCAGGCTCATGCCTCAAACCCAAGCAGTGGTACTATTGCTCCGCTACGCCCCCTAAAGGGGGAGAGTTGTACTATTTGGATTTCAGTTGCATTTTGTGACTGGTTTAAAACAAAAATCTGGTTTGGCGTTTTATTCTCTAAAGTCTAATTATCCACCTCAGTCTCTAACTTACTGTACTGAAGGCCCAGCAGGATCCACAGTGCTGGGTCTGGTCCTTCACAGGAGTCACACAGCTTTTTTCCCTCCAGTCCACAGACTTAGGCAGCTTAGTGATTGCACCCCCTGTCTGCCTGGAGTGCACTATACCTTGCTGCGTCAACGTTTTAGTCTCATTGGAGAGAATTGTCCTTCTGAGTAGGACAGCGTTAAGGAATTCCTCATGGTCCTGTAAAAGAAATGGAAATTGACTGTAGAATCTGCTGTGTGAAGGTTGCAGTTTGGCTGTCGCACCAAGCTGGTAGACAGAGATTAGTCTGGCAAAGATTCCCTAGACAGGAAGTTCTCAGAGGCGGGATCAACGACTGTCTATCAAATGCCTCTGTATACTACTGGACAGAGCTACAACCAATCAGACCACTGATTCCGATGATGTATGCTATAGGTCATTTTTCATTAGTTCCACATTTCAGGGGCTACGGAACAGCCAGGAATAGGCCAGTTGGCCAGACTGACTTGAACGTGAAATTCTGTGCAGCATCACAGGCAGTATGCGTGACCCAGGCTATAAAAGTACAAGATGAAATGCATTGCAGAGGTCAGTGGCAGAAGAGACACAGTTTGCCATTTCTTACAAGTTCTTCTATGATAATAACTAAGTCATCCTACCATGTCTGAGAAGTGGTTCATGCCCATGCGGTAGGTCTTGATGCCCTGATCAGCCAGGATGTTGTGGGCCAGGACCCTGCGGCGGGTGGAGAGCCAGATGTCTTTACGCCAGGCCTCCTCCTCAAGGGTGCGGTAGGCCTTGCCTATAGGGCACAGAAGAGCACAGATACACCACTGCTCTTACTGTATGAAGTGTACAGGAAATGGCAACCCAAAGAGCAGTTGGGAAATGGTACATCCCTGGGCCTGGGGGGAAGTGGGAAAATGACAGCATTATTTAGAACTCGGGCTAGCTCTGATTTTATACATTTTATGAACGTTCAAAGTAAATTAAACCAGTAGTTTCACAGGTATGAATATGTGTGTGCTTATCCATGTCAATTATAATGCACAATTGGCTGCTGTCATTTACATTATTAATTGCTCATGTCATGTTGTCCTATAGCTTTTCATGCTGAGAATAAGTGAATAAGTGAATAAGTGAAATGTAAGGGTTAAACAATTTGAATTGTAATGGAGAGTGTTATGCAGAGGTCATGCAGAGTGTTACGCCCATGTATGCCTCCTTCAGGTTCAGCAGCGTTAGTGCACCGGCAGGGCTAGGCCTTTCTCCCCTATTAGATTACTGATCACACCTGCCCCCAGGGGTGGGGCTTGCTATTAGATTACTAATTACCCCTGCACCAAGGGGTGGGGCTTGCTATTAGATGACTGATTACCCCTGCCCCCAGGGGTGGGGCTTTATACTAGATTACTGATTACCCCTGCCCCCAGGGGTGGGGCTTTATACTAGATTACTGATTACCCCTGCCCCCAGGGGTGGGGCTTGCTACTAGATTACTGATTACCCCTGCCCCCAGGGGTGGGGCTTTATACTAGATTACTGATTACCCCTGCCCCCAGGGGTGGGGCTTTATACTAGATTACTGATTACCCCTGGCCCCAGGGGTGGGGCTTGCTACTAGATTACTGATTACCCCTGCCCCCAGGGGTGGGGCTTTATACTAGATTACTGATTAGCCCTGCCCCCAGGGGTGGGGCTTTATACTAGATTACTGATTAGCCCTGCCCCCAGGGGTGGGGCTTGCTACTAGATTACTGATTACCCCTGCCCCCAGGGGTGGGGCTTGCTACTAGATTACTGATTACCCCTGCCCCCAGGGGTGGGGCTTTATAATGGATTACTGATTACCCCTGCCCCCAGGGGTGGGGCATGCTACTAGATGACTGATTACACCTGTCCCCAGGGGGGGAGGCTTTATAATGGTTTCTCACTCCTTCTTCTCACACTCATGTTCATGCAGACACTACTTTGGTTTTCTCTTCTCTCCCTTGTTGTGTCCCCTCTCTTTCCTCACTGTCTTTCTTTTTTTCACTCTCTTTCTTTTAACACACTGAAACACTCATTACACACACACACACTCACACACACACACACACACACACACACACAAACAAACACAGACATTTATTTGGTTGCCTTGCCTGCTTTAATAAACTTTTTATTGTTTAAAATCTACTTTTGTTGTTGTGGCCCCCATTATGTAAAGTTGTACGAGCCCACGGAGACATACACATAACATACACTTGACTTCACTACTTACCAATCAAAAATGACTTAACTAATTACAAGTATTTCATTTGTCATGTAATTTCATGTGGTAACAAGTAAGTTCATGAGAGCCTTCTCACCAAACTTGAGTTTCCATGCGTGGAACTCCAGGTCCTCCAGAGAGAGGCTGGCACAGCTCACCACTGCCAGAGAGGCAGCTGCTAAGATCAACAGCTTCATGCTGCCACAGAGCAAGACCAGAGTAGGAAGATCACAGATTTTAATTCATTATTCAGCTCAGTATGTGTGCAATTACCAACCCCCTCATGACCAACCACAGAGAATGAAAACTACAGAGACAAGAACCACTGGCTAAACCTTCATGTTATTCCTCATATCATCTGTTTGTGAATGTGCTGTGATTGTGTGTGTGTTTGTGTTTGTGTGTGTGTGTGTGTGTGTAAGTAAATATACATTTAAGAAAGAGAGAATTTCAAGCCCTTTACCTGATAGAGAATAACATCTTCTGTAGATGACTATGAGAAATGATTTGATTGACAAAGTTGCACAATCATTTACGTTCATGAAAATGAGGATCTCTCAACTTCTCTAAACAACCTACATCCACGTGACCACAACTTTCAGTTCCAGCCAGATGATCTAACAGTGACATATACTTTTCCATCACTCCTGGGTGCTACATCATGCAGTTGACACCAGCACCAGCTGGACTGAAGCACCAGTAGGTATTGATAGGTACTGACAGGCTTTTACAGCTCTGGGAAAAAATAAAACACCACTGTAAAATTATAAGTTTCTCTGATTTAACTATTAATAGGTATATGTGTGAGTAAAGTGAACATTTTTGTTTTAGTCTGTAAACTACTGTCAACATTTCTCCTAAATTCCAAATTCAGCGGACACTGGAAATGAATGGCTGTTATACATGTAGAGATGCTGATTTTAGGAAAATTTGAAGCGGTCTCTACATTTTTCCAGAGCTGTAGGTTAAGTTTGCCCAAGGCCACAGTAAAAGTTTGTATCAGGCAAAGATCACCATACAGTTTTTGGTTATGAACACTGAAATACATGGCATTGGAATGGGCCAATTGGCAATACATGGCATTGCACAAGAGTGCTCTTTACTCACGTGAACAGGTAATGTGTTGTGTATCTACAACAATTCCAGTGCAAATACTTCAACATAGTTTACAGACATTGTCTTTATTTAATTGCTAACCATAGATAATGCATACTTGCATGCTAATTACAGAAACAGTATTTTCACTAATCTGCCACTACTGATTCTGTGCGCACTCCACTGGCACACTTACTGCTGTGCAGGCGGTCAGAACCAATCCAGGCGTAGGGTCAGAGGTCAAACATAAAATACAATAAGGCCAATAACGGTTTCTTTTTTGTGTATCTACATACACCAGCAAAAGGCACCCACTAGAAGCCACCAAAAACCAAATGAATCCTTCGTGGATGACCATCATCTTTCAGTTCCTGCCTGAAAGTCCAACAGTAGTTCATCTTTTCTTACATTTTGGTATGGATGTATTAGGCCCTACCTGTCATGCTTTCCTCAGTATACTTAGCAACTTTAAATGAGGCGCCCAAAACTACAGAACAGCAATTGTGCATTAGGCATAGTTCAGACTGTGAACAACAACCAAACTTCATATGTCAGGGTCTGCACAATACAAGGGAATGTCTAAACCAATGTGTATTCATTAAATTCCCAAAACAAGGCAACATTGTGTAGACCTTGTCTGTTTTCTATGACCTTACATGACATTTTGTGTCACTGAGTCCAGAGCAGGCTTGATCTAGTCTCGTGTCTAAAGCATATGGAAGTGGTATACTTGAGCAATATAGTGGTGTGATGCAGTTGGTTTCATTATCACTTTTCTACTTTGACAGGAAATCCACTGGCCGTCGGCTGCTGATGTCTGAACTGTTGTATTGTGATGCCCTTGAGATGAAGTATGTACCTATGTATCTTTGCACGGAAGCATATCTAATACATATATATATATAACTTTATATCTATATAACTTTATATCTATATAACTTTATATCTATATAACTTTATATCTATATAACTTTTCATATTACTTAACAGACCAGTCCCCAACATGCTGTCAGAGAAGGCCTCACACTAAAACCATTCACACACAACCACAGATTGATCTGTCTCTGTTTTATACACCCACTATATCAAAATGTCACCCATTAGGACCACACCCATTAGGATGCCCATGAAAAACCTCATTCCCACTTCTGTTATATTGCTTAAATAATGCTCCTTCAGAGTGTTTCACGTTTCTGATGCTGGACACTGACAGGACACAGTCATTTAAAAAAAGACATTTTGATATTTTGATTTTGTTGTAAACAAAAAAAAATCCATTATAACGATATTATAGGAAACACATTACAATTTTGACTGCCATGTTACAAGAAGTAGTGGAATCTGGGGAGATTTCTACAAGGCGAACAGGAAGAAGAAACTCACATTTGTGATAGTACAAGTCTATGGGGGGTGCATGTGAGGTGTGTGTGCTCCACATGTATCTCATACTGTGAAGGGGCTACGTCAGCATTTGTCATTGTTTCTTGGTCTTCATTTTATTTGTTATGGATGAGTGCCACTTATGATGTCACTGGTAGAACGCTCATCAGATTTCTTCCACCATGTGTTCCATCAAATATTAGGTGCACTTTATGTCCCATCCATGTGTACTTGTATTGTATATTATGTCCCACTTGTATATTGTCCTAATTGTATATTAAGCCTATGTGCCTATATGAAGATTACGTGCCTATATGAAAATTACTGCCTATATTAGGTGCCTATATGTATGTTGTTGGCTTGATTGTGACACAGAACATGTCTATCTCCCTTAACAATAGAATTTTCTTTTTGATTGGCTGATGTGATGGGCATTAACTTTGTATAACTGGCTACCTTTGAAGTAGCCACATTAACGGTTAAATAACTACTCCAAGCTCTACTTTTTCTTAAGGCATGGCAAATAGTTAATGTATATAAAATTATATCATTAATACAAACTGGACATAAAATGGATAACAGCCTTTGAGGTGATAACAGCCTTTGAGGTGACCAGTTCCGTGGAAATAATGACTTCCGCTCTGCTTAGTGTTGCAGAGTTCTTTGCCTCCACCTCACAATTATTTCCATGGAACTGGCCACCTCAAAGGCCATCATCCCCTACATATTTGTATTTGTGTATGGAATGTACACTACTACGTGTCTATAAATTGAACGTATAGAGAGCTAACATCTGCCAAATTCCTTGTATATGTAATATTTATTGGCAAATAAAATTGATTTTGACTCTGATTCTGATCAACACTATCAGATTAGCAAAGGTCATGTGGTGTTTGCTACTATGGTCAAACAACAGGATCAGATGGAACAACAAAAAGAACACGCACAAACCAAGAACAGGTTGAACACAGCAAAAGTCGGTTTCTGCTAATTTTAGTTAAGCTATCTCCAAAGTGCTCTACAGTCCAGAGTGGATGGTGCAGATGTGACCTACACAGCCAGCAGACAGACAGACAGATCAATTGGTCAGTGTGTGTGTGAATGGGTTAATGTGATGCATTTTCTGACAGCATTTTGGGTAGTGATCTGCAAAGTAATATGAAAAGTTATGTATATGTATTAGATATACTCACGTACAAAGATACATAGGTACATACTTTATCTCAAGGGCATCACAATACAACAGTTCAGACATCAGCAGTCTGGCCAGAGAATGGCTACACACTTCTTTTGTGGATCTGATGCATTTTGGAGCACATACAGTGGGCAGACCTTTTCCTTTTTCTAGTCATTTGCTTTTGGTTAGGGTTAGAGTTAGTTTGGTTAGGGTTAGGGTTAGTTTGGTTAGGGTTAGGGTTCGTTTGGTTAGGGTTAGGGTTCGTTTGGTTAGGGTTAGGGTTAGTTTGGTATGGGTGTATGTTGTGTTTGGTATGGGTGTATGTTGTGCTCTCTGTATAGTTAATGAACATACCTGCTTTTATCGATTCATCTGTTAAATAATTCCCTTCACACTAAGGCCTTTATGAAGAGAGGTTATGTGGTGAGGTCAAGATTAGCTGGAAAATGCTGTAGCTGCAAAAACATACTACTAAATTAAACCACTCAGAGAGTCATAGTTATAAGTAATGATCTTTAATTTACCATAATATCATCCATTTGAATTATTGATAGATTACTGATCCTGCTTCTAAGCTATTAACAAGTCATAAGGAAACCTTATATCAGAAATCTTTAAAACCCCACTTATCTTTAAAACATTTCATTTTTCAGAAAACAACATTAAAAGTGTGAAAATTTACAATCCAATTATAACTATATCCATAACTATCTATAACGGATTGTCTTGATTTGTTCTCAGGTGTATGATATCCAGCTAAGACTAAATACAATTTGTGGTTGTGGTCATGTAGGCAAACATTGTGGTCATGTAGGCAAACGTTGTGGTCATGGTTGTTTTTTCCTTTCTGTGGGAGAAGAAAAGACAGGCAGGGTTTGTAGTCATTCTCAGATGGCCCTGTTCTTCTTCTGTAGGACAAATACTCTGTAGGTTTGTCACAGAGACTGAGAGTGTACTAAATCCTCAAACTGCACCATTGGTCTGATATTAATAAAGGGACCTACAAACAGCAACGAACAGTTTCTTAATTTTTGACTATTATGGTGGCCACTTATCCTTATCATTAAAGTAAGGAGTATCGAGTGTCTGGACACTGAACATTACTGTGTGGAATTTGCAACCATTACACTAAAAAGGACAATTTAGAAGAAAATTGCAAACCGCCGAACATACCCCGTAGTGTGTCTAATTTTGTGAGAGTGGAATCATAAGGTGACTTAAGAAGATCTATCTTACATTTTTAATACTGCCATTTTTAACATATAATAATATAAAAATATGGCTAAAAATCAGGACATTGTACAATTAAAAGACTTATGATTAGTAATTATTCAACAATTTCATAATTTTATATACAATGGTGACTATTTGAGTCTTTTGAGGCTTTTCAATTGCATTGCATTGCAGTCAAACAGACTACCTAGCTGCTGAAGTGCCAGTAACTCAGACCAAGGGAAAGGAGGCATATGACGCGATACCACACTGGTTGTTCTGGTTCCTGACCATCTTGATGTAGCCTTCCTCTCCCCAGTTAACGCTCCAGCTACACAAGCACATAAAACATGTTGCTCATCACCACTGTTCATGTTCATTTACAATAGGCTAATCACCATAGACAGACAGACAGATAGTACTTCACTGATATCATGTAAGGGCTAACCAGGCTATTGAATTGTATTGGAGTTCCACTGCGATTTCAGCCTACCTATTCTTGACCAGCCAGTAGTCCTGACCGCCTTCTTTCCCATATCCCACCACCAACACAGCATGATTTGGAGATGCAGGAGTGCAGGAAGGATCGTTGAAGACGCCTTCACAAAAAAGTAAGTCACTTTATTAATTAACAACCAAATCACTCTTCACTTTCTGTCAGTCAGTCAATCAATCTATTAGTCAACCAATCAACAAACGCACCTATCTGACAGACTGATAGTTCTGGAAGTGTTGAGCATCTACAGCCACAGATAACCTACCAGACTGATAGTTCTGGAAGTGTTGAGCGTCTACAGCCACAGACACAGGTCCCTCACTGGCCACGTAGTGCTGGAGTGCAGATTCATCACCCCTGGGTGTCACATCAGAGTATCCCCTACAGGTGGCGCCAACACCTTCTGGATTAAACCTGCAGTAGCCTTCCTGATAGTAATTTAAAAGAGGGCTGTTAGAACATGCTTCTGTCTTTAGTTTGCCCATATATGAACCTAGTTCTGACCAGAGTAAACTGAACCTGCATAGAGTGTGTAGATGATAAACCGTTATTCAGTTAACATCCTTGTTTTGTGGGTAGACTGATGCATAGCTTTTTGTCGAGCCGAATGTCTCTCCCATTTCAGACTGAATTGTGTCAGCACCTGTGCCTGGTACGGGTAGTATGCCTCTGCGTCTATCCCTCTGTTGTCGCTTATGTACTGGAATGCTGGGTCCATCCAGCCCCCACTGCACCCCTTCTCTCCATAGGACCGAGTGCAGTCCACCAGCTGCTGTTCACTCAGAGTCGGCAGGGATCCATATCTGATGCAGGTGTGGGACTCCAGTGCACCTGTCTGGAATTCATGATAGCATGACATATTCACAAACATGCACACAACATACATATGCACACACACACACACACGAACAAACACACGCACACACACACACGTACATGAGCAAACACACGTACATGGGCAAACACACGCACAGACACACAGACACATACACATGGACACACACACACACACACACGGACAAAAACACGCACACACACATACACACGCAAACACACGTACATGGGCAAACACACGCACAGACATGCATACACACACAGACACACACTCACACACACACCCACAGACACACACATGGACAAACACACACACACACAAACACACACACACACGGACAAACACACACACACACAGACACACACTCACACACACACAGACACACACACACAGACACACACACACGGACAAACACACACGGACAAACACACACATGCACACCTCTTTTTCTCTTCCTCTCTTTAAAAAACTCACCACGCTGAAGGCCCAACAGGATCCACACTGCCCCTGGCTTTTGACAGGAGTAACACAGCCCTTATCCCTCCAGTCTACAGAGTCAGACAGCTTAGCAGTGCCCCCCTGTGGTGTGGAGACCTTGGCCACCAGATGGGGTATCGTTTTGGTCTCATTGGAGGGGATCATGCCTCTGAGAAGAACGGTCTGACGGAATTCCTCTTGGTTCTGGTAAATGGGAAGAAATCGCTCTTGAGATCGAAATCGTCAACCTTGGAGCATACCACAACCATAGAGATCTACAGCCTTGGAGCACACCACAACCATAGAGATCTACAGCCTTGGAGCACACCACAACCATAGAGATCTACAGCCTTGGAGCATACCACAACCATAGAGATCTACAGCCTTGGAGCATACCACAACCATAGAGATCTACAGCCTTGGAGCACACCACAACCATAGAGATCTACAGCCTTGGAGCACACCACAACCATAGAGATCTACAGCCTTGGAGCATACCACAACCATAGAGATCTACAGCCTTGGAGCATACCACAACCATAGAGATCTACAGCCTTGGAGCACACCACAACCATAGAGATCTACAGCCTTGGAGCATACCACAACCATAGAGATCTACAGCCTTGGAGCACACCACAACCATAGAGATCTACAGCCTTGGAGCATACCACAACCATAGAGATCTACAGCCTTGGAGCACACCACAACCATAGAGATCTACAGCCTTGGAGCATACCACAACCATAGAGATCTACAGCCTTGGAGCACACCACAACCATAGAGATCTACAGCCTTGGAGCATACCACAAACATTCTGACATTGTGACAACCATGGGAAAAACAAGAATTCTGAGTTAGACAGCAATGATTGGGCCACCTTACCATGTCTGAGAAGTGGTTCATACCCATACGGTACGTATTGATGCCCTGATCAGCGAGGATGTTGTGGGCTAGGACCCTGCGGTGCGTGGACAGCCAGATGTTTTTACGGTAGGCCTCCTCCTGAAATGAGCTATATGACTTCCCTATAGGGCAAGCACAGAAAGACAAACATCAGTGTTAGACAAAATAAATATTAAATAAATAAATATTAAAAAGAATGTACAACTATAAATATAAACTAGCAAATATACATCAGATATAGAAACCTACCTACAAATGTACAGTAACAACATGCAAGGTTTGTCTGTACTGAGTACTGCACAGCAGACTAGTATTGCAGATAAGGATGTACTGAGTACTGCACAGCAGACTAGTATTGCAGATAAGGATGTACTGAGTACTGCACAGCAGACTAGTATTGCAGATAAGGATGGCGCAACGACACAGTAGTACTAAAAAGGAACAGTACTAAAGGCAAAGATTGGTGACACAATGATAAAATTACAGGGTATGATTTGATAATTGTACTTAGTGCTTGTAGGAAGACCTCAGTAAAACACAGATTACCAGAGTACATAATAAGACTTATATGAACTTTCTCACCAAACTTGAGTTTCCATGCGTGGAACTCCAGGTCCTCCAGAGAGAGGCTGGCACAGCTCACCACTGCCAGAGAGGCAGCTGCTAAGATCAACAGCTTCATGCTGGAGCACAAGAACCCAAACGCAAACTAAATGCATCGACTATTTAAACAAGTTGGGCAGTAAGTTAGTCAATAAGTGAGAGAGAGAGAAAGACAGAGGGAAAGAGAGAGAGAGCAGGAGGAAGAGAGAGAAAGAGAGAAGAAAAGACTCAGAGTCTAGCTGTTCTCCTACCTGTGTAAGTGTCTTGTAAGCTCCTGTGGGTGGTTATGAGAGGTACTGACAGGTTGGAGTCTAAACTCTTCTGATGTTGGGTGAGGGATGCTGATGTCTGTTATTCTCTTTGCTCTTCTGAATCACCGTCGCTCACGAGACCCAAGGTTCCCTTTCTGGTGCCTCATTGTTCCTTTTCTGGCATTTCACATTACCTCACTTCAGTCTGTGGTAAATATTTATTGATTTCATATTTTATATTCTATCAGTATTCCCCATTATAAAAACAAATGTATTATTAAGTAATTAATAAGTTGGTTCATCAACTGCCATTGTTTATAAAGTGCTTGGTGTCATGACATGATGACTTTGTTATCTACACATTTATAGTTAGTTACATAGGCTCACGTGTCTTTCCATGAGCTAATACATGTTATTGTATTATCTTATTACACATTATTACCTAACCTATTATACACAAGATTACCTAACTACTTTAGTAAAGCTGTTTCATTAGTCACCCACAGAGACTTTACCGATGGTTTGTTGAAATTCATTTTTATTTTATCATTTACTGACTAAACCCAGCCCTCAATCCTAACCTTAACAAGACACAGTGTTTTATTCTACAGGGTATTATTGTCCTCAGTTTTATTTCATAGTGGGGGATTTCTTTTCTTTCTTTTCTGTATTTAACCCATCTGGGGGTATACTGCACATACAGAGACCACTGTAAAAGTATCAGTTTCTCTGATTTAGCTATTTCTAGGTATATGTGTGAGTAAAGTGAACATTTTCGTTTTATTCTGTTAACATTTCTCCCAAATTCCAAATTCAACTGACACTGGAAATGAATGGGTCATACATGTAGAGATGCTGATTTTAGGAAAAATTGCAGTTCGGCCAGAAAGACTCAGAGAATAAGAGTTTCAATTAAAGCCTTTTAATATGGTCAGAATAAACAACTGAACATTAATTAGAAAGTAGATATTCTTTGGCGTAGGTCCGGTCATCAGCCTGGGTCTTGCATCGTTGGATCCGGCAGAACCAGCCGTTGCCGTTTAGCAGAACCCAGAATTTTCCCCCAGGCGGATGGACAGGGACCAAACTGGTGGTGGTGGGGAGGGAGGAGGATGCGTCGAAACGTTCATTTTTTCAGAGCTGCACATACGCATTAAAGGGGCGGAGCATAGAGCTGCACATACGCATTAAAGGGGCGGAGCAAAGAGCTGCACATACGCATTAAAGGGGCGGAGCACAGCAGCATAGAGCTGCACATACGCATTAAAGGGGCGGAGCACAGCAGCATAGAGCTGCACATACGCATTAAAGGGGCGGAGCATAGAGCTGCACATACGCATTAAAGGGGCGGAGCATAGAGCTGCACATACACATTAAAGGGGCGGAGCACAGTAGCATAGAGCTGCACATACACATTAAAGGGGCGGAGCATAGAGCTGCACATACGCATTAAAGGGGCGGAGCATAGAGCTGCACATACACATTAAAGGGGCGGAGCATAGAGCTGCACATACACATTAAAGGGGCGGAGCATAGAGCTGCACATACACATTAAAGGGGCGGAGCATAGAGCTGCACATACGCATTAAAGGGGCGGAGCATAGAGCTGCACATACACATTAAAGGGGCGGAGCATAGAGCTGCACATACGCATTAAAGGGGTAGAGCACGCCAGCATAGAGCTGCACATACACATTAAAGGGGTAGAGCACGCCAGCATAGAGCTGCACATACACATTAAAGGGGTAGAGCACGCCAGCATAGAGCTGCACATACGCATGAAAGGGGCGGAGCACAGCAGCATAGAGCTGCACATACGCATTAAAGGGGCGGAGCACAGCAGCATAGAGCTGCACATACGCATTAAAGGGGCGGAGCATAGAGCTGCACATACGCATTAAAGGGGCGGAGCATAGAGCTGCACATACGCATTAAAGGGGCGAAGCATAGAGCTGCACATACACATTAAAGGGGTGGAGCACAGCAGCATAGAGCGTTGAGCCTTTAAGCGTTTACTGGTTTAGGTGCTCCACTTCTAACTTCCTCTGTGGCTGTTGGTGTGCGCAGAGAGCTGCACAAACATCAATCCATCCATCCATCCATCATCCATCCATCCATCCATCCTCCATCCATCATCCATCCATCCATCCATCCATCCATCCATCCATCTATCCATCCATCCATCATCAATCCATCCATCCATCCATCATCAATCCATCCATCCATCCATCCATCATCAATCCATCTATCCATCCATCATCAATCCATCCATCCATCCATCCATCATCAATCCATCCATCCATCCATCCATCATCAATCCATCTATCCATCCATCATCAATCCATCCATCCATCATCCATCCATCATCAATCCATCCATCCATCCATCCATCCATCCATCCATCCATCCATCCATCCATCCATCCATCCATCATCAATCCATCCATCCATCCATCCTACATCAATCCATCCATCCATCCATCATCAATCCATCCATCCATCCATCCATCCATCCATCCATCCATCCATCATTAATCCATCCAACAGCAGCAGTTTAAATCCATCCTACATCAATCTATCCATCCCATCCACATGTTTTTTTTTACCAGCCAGGGGATTGAACCCGCTGGCTGAACCTCAGGTAACTCAGGATAATTCCCTAATCGATATGCTACAGACGCCTTGTGTGCAGAGATCTGCATGTCATGATAAATGATGTAATGATCTTTGCGTGCATGCTGCTGTTGATCTAAACCAGTGCAGAAGGTCACAGGATTGAGTCATCAGCTGGGACTGCTCGCAAAGGAAGAGGAAATGAGCTCGCAAACACATACACTAACACATGTATGACTACGGGAGTTCTGTGGGTGTTGCAGATGTGGGTGTTTGATTTGTGGCATGAATCACATGACATGCAGTCACCAGGTTCAAACGAGGTAACTAGCATGCGCTTACTATACTCACATAGCATTATACATTAAAATGGAACATGAAACGTGGAACATTGGTTTAACAGGATGAAGTAGTTATGAGGAGTACATGTCTAGGAGGAGATTTAGAGCCATCCGGTGCAAAACAAATACACTTCTTCCCATGGGCAGCCCAAACTTTAAATGCACTGAAACAGTGACACTGCTTTTCGGATCATCATGTTGTCATATCACTGCTGCTGTTGACTAATGTTCAGTACAGCTTTTGTCACCTCACTGCTGATGCTGATTAATGTCCAATGCTCTGCTACCTCTTACTGTGCAATACCTGCCGCATAACGTGCAATACCTGCCGCATAACGTGCAATACCTGCCGCATAACGTGCAATACCTACAGCATAACGTGCAATACCTGCCGCATAACGTGCAATACCTGCCGCATAACGTGCAATACCTGCCGCATAACGTGCAATACCTGCCGCATAACGTGCAATATTTTTATACACAGCTGCTGTACATAGCCCTTGTATTATTTATTATATATTATATATATAGTCCCTGTCTTCACAGAGCGCGCCCACCATATTTTCACAAATACCTTTCCAAAGCACACCTCCCTAAAATATGCTATAGTGCTCCTTACTGTGTGACAATCGGCAGAACTTTGGGTGGCTGTGACATGACACTTGTGTGTCCAAGGGGACTTGAGTCCATAATCTGACCTGGAGTATAACAGCATTACACGTGTGACATGTTTAAAACTATATATCAAGAGTTGCTATTACGTTTGATCCTCTGTATTACATAATGAATTTTGGGTTTTTGTTATCTCTTGCTATTTGTGCTATTTGTCAATAACAACAGCAGAAGTTTAAATGCTAATATCTGAAATGCACAGTGGGGAAAAATGCCCATGTATGAATATTATTAAAAGCATTTTTAGCCACATTGTTATTATTATCTGACTGTGATGTGGCAGCACAATAGTGTCTAGTGTGGTGAGACGTGTAGGTGACTCGACTGAGCATGGGATGTGCATGTGGGTTGGTGAATGAATCATGTGTATGACATGTCATCATGTGGTGGAGGTAAATGGGCATCTTAATATGTTACATTTGTTTGTGTGTGTGTGTGTTACAAGTTACAACTCCAACTAATGCACAAGACTAAGTGTATGATATACTAAATGGGCAAGACTAAGTGTATGATATACTGAATGGGCAAGACTAAGTGTATGATATACTGAATGGGCAAGACTAAGTGTATGATATACTGAATGGGCAAGACTAAGTGTTTGATATACTGAATGGGCAAGACTAAGTGTATGATATACTGAATGGGCAAGACTAAGTGTATGATATACTGAATGGGCAAGACTAAGTGTATGATATACTAAATGGCGCTAAATGTGTGTACATAACTATCAGCAGTAATATAAAAAACACATAAACTTTTTCAGCCTCTTTCTGTTGCAGCTTTGTTCCCTATTGCTACATATCATCACAGAGACAAATGCATGAAAACCCATTTTTTAATTTACTTTGCATTTTGTTTGCAATGAATTTGAACACATTTTTGTACATTTGACACTGTTAGGTTGTTTATCAATGAAAACGCCAGCGAGTATTTGGTGGCCTTCGAGACCTGAGTTAGTCACAGCAATCAGCTTGTAGATGTGTCAGCTATCAGCTAGTCAGCAGTAGATGTGTCATTTATCGCATTCCTGACTAAAACAGATGAGATGTGTGTGTACATGCATGTGTGTGAACAGAGAAAGACCCTGGTGTGTGTGTGCATGTGTCCATGGGTGTATGTGTATGTATATGTGTGAGTGTGTGTGTGTGTGTGTGTGTGTGTGTGGGTGTGTGAGTTGGGAATTATTGTTGTTGGATGATGCTGTAGAAAGTATACAACACAGACATAAGTATACCTCTAAATATTCTAAACAGGCCTCAGCTTAGCACCTTGGAGCACCATGAAGGATCATATGTCACAGGAAACGCGTCACAGGAAATGCATGACAGGCAAGGGGGAGCATGTGATGGAGCGCTTCTGGGATTCAGTAGTCCAGACAATCCCCCTGATAGCCTTTTTACTTACATTTGTGTGTACGACTTCACGTCTCCTACGCTTTGTTTAGCCACAATGATTTATTACAATGTTTCTTAAAGTTTTTCAGACCAAGGACCACTCCACCCCTGAACAAAACCTTCAGGACCAAGCCGCCTCATTCTCCTGAGGCTGGCTGGGCTATGTAGATGCATGAATGAGTGCAGCATCACAGACCTAAATAGGGACTGGCATGAAGATGATTTACATGTCGTTTAAACACACTGTGCATAGCATAGGTAGCTTACAGTTTTTGCCCACTGCTTGAACGCAATAGACATATGCTTAAACCAAAGTAACATAACGTGAAGTTGTGTTACCATGCCTTAAACAAAGTGTAACCATACCTTAAACAAAAGCGCTGCTTTACACTTTAGTTGTAATTCTGCAACACACTTGTTCCTTTTTGCAACACACTTGCTCCTGCACACTACACACTATTTCATGCATAAGACACTTTGTTCAAAAATGAAATACCAATGTATCATTGGCAATCTATTCAAAATACAAAAAACAGTGTTTTATATAAAGTAGACTAGTGTGTTGCTGCTGAGGTGACAGTGTTTTCATAAGATGCAAGTGTGTGCAATTTTGTCATCAGAGTGACATTTTGACAAAGGATTGTTAGGTTTTGATAGCAGAGTTTCAATTTGACATAGATGTGAATGGTTTATTTCCAAGTGTTGTGTCTTATTTGCTTGTGTGTAGAGTTTTGACACAGCGAGTCAAGTTTTGCAAAATGTGTTTAAGCAATGGGCAAAAACTGTAAGAAACACAAACTTGGGATGTCTTGCGGCCCACACTTTGCGAAACACTGCTTAATCACACAGCCTCATTCACTTTGCGAAACACTGCTTAATCACACACTTTGAGAAACACTGCTTTATCACACACTTTGAGAAACACTGCTTAATCACACACTTTGAGAAACACTGCTTAATCACACACTTTGAGAAACACTGCTTTACAGTTTTTCTCAATTGCTTAAACACATTTTCTGAAAACATGCCTCATACTCTCAGAACTCTACACACAAGTAAAAAAAACACACACACAATGGGCAAAACCCCTCACTTCTCCTGCAAAATGAAATTTGCATTCAAAACAATGTTATTTCTTCTCAAAATGCTATTTTGTTGTCAAATGACACACACAAACCATCATATGAATAGACATTTAGAACAACCAGTTGAACCCTGATGTGCTTAATGTAAAACACTATGATAAATGGAAAACACTTCTTCTCCATTCATGATAATGATTTAGGCCTTTTTTTGTTCAGTGTTACACTTGCTACAGACAGTACATACATAAGTGTGCTATATTTTAGAATATTGTTTTTATACTCAGAACGCACATAAACATTGTTACAAATGTATTTCATTTTTCCCACAAAAACAGTGTACACACTTTGCATCCCAATCAACACAAAGCTGCACCTACAGTGGTCTACATAAAACACAACAGAAGAATTTACTGTAGCCTATACAGTTACAAAAAAAATTACGCTGCATCCTTTCTTCTGTTTTTGTGTGGCCACAGCACCTCATCCACATCACATGCAATGTTCTTCCTGGCCTAGCAGCGAATCCATCCATGAAAAGCATCAATTGCTATATTTCCACATGCGTCTTCCATAGCTTAGAGAAAGGGTATACGCATTTGTGGATTTTGGTCATACACTTCCATCTCCAGTCAAGAAAATCCTCAATTGTGTTGAGGATTGTAGAATATGGAGAGAGATACATAAACAACTAAACAACTACTGTAAAATAATTTCGTTGACCAAATGGTCAACCAAAATGACTCTGATCTCATCAGAGATTACTGTCCTTTTTCGTCCTCCTCGGTGTCCTCCCCGTCCTCCTCCTCTTACTCTCACTCCTCTAGCTGTGGCTCTGCCTCTTCCAAAGCTCTGATAGCTAATTGTAAACCTTTGTGACAGGTGTTTGCCGATGTGATGAGTCAGTGTACATAATAGGGCAATTGACTTTAGAATTTTGAATCACTGTGTGTTCCTTGTGAAAACAAGAGATTTCTGTCATGAAAATTGTGCCAAACACAGAGAATTGTCTATAGTGTTTTGAAAAAAGTGTGTTTTACAACTGCAATTTGAGTGTAAAGCAGGAATTGTGTTTATAGTTTAGCAGAATTGGTTCATGGGGTTGGTGCATGAGTTACATGTTGTGGTCATTGTGTCTGAAGTACAAGGAATTGTGTTTAAACAATTGAGAAAAACTGTAATACACACTTTGAGAAACACTGCTTTAATACATGGCAGCTGGATGTGTGTGGGTGATGCGTGTGGGGCAGCTGTGGCCTAGTGGTTAGGGAGTTGGTCTTGCGATCGGAAGGTTGCCGGTTGGAATCCCACCCTACCCATAGTTGAGATGCCCTTGAGCAAGGCATCTAACCCCACATTGCTCCAGGGACTGTAACTAAAACCCTGTAAATATCTGTAAGTCGCTCTGGATAAGAGCGTCAGCTAAGTGTAATGTAATGTATTTATTTATGTGTGGAGCACAGTGGGAACTCCTGAGTGAGAGAAAGCACAATTTTAATGTACTCTATTTACCATTTCATTTACTAATGCTGGCCATTAGTGTCTATGTCATCAATTATTTGTAGATTTTGCCTGATGGGGAAAAGAAAAACACCAGAGCAATCCTAATTTAGTGTTTTACACATACTAATTTTATTTTGAGCCTTTTTCTAGAGTTAGGTATCTGTTACATTGACACTTCCACAAAATAGACAAATAATGCCTGTGATCATGTTTAAAAAGTCATGAGGTCAGAATCTGTTGTCTTTGTTACTGTGTAATATTTGTTCAGCCATCATTCACAAATCATATCAGTACTCTTCTCTTCAGTTTCCTGTCTACAGTATCCTTGGAATAACAAATTATGAAGATACGTCTTTTTCTTGTTCATAGGCTACATGATGCGCAACGTATGCAACACTAGACACCATAACGCATATTAACAGCAGTGCAGTGTGCAGTGGACTGTAAGTTTAAAAAGGCCTCTGTAAGAAGCAGAGGCAAGGGCGCCCCCTGCAGGGAGGAATGTGTGGCGCTACACCAGGGGGTAGCTAGCTGCCGTGGCAATGCCGCACTGGTTGTGCTTGTTCCTGCTCATCTTGATGTATCCCTTATCTCCCCAGTCCAGACCCCAGCTGCACACAGGACAAGGAGGCAAACAGAAAACATAAATACCTAAATACATCAAAGTGACACATTTTTACACCTGCATAGGAGGCTTAAGCGATATAACACTCGTGTCCGTGAGGTTGCTTGTGGATATCCAAACGGGTGTGGTTTGGTCACTGGCACTAACCCAAAGGCTGGCCTTCATAGGTAACCACACCAATGAGGATATGTACAAACAACCTCACGGACACAAGTGTGATATTCCTTTTATATAACAGTTAAATTGCCAGCACAATTAGTTTATAGGCACAATAGGTATGACACATCCTATGTATGACACATCCTATGTATGACACATCCTATGTAGGACACATCCTATGTATCCTATGTAGGACACATCCTATGTATCCTATGTATGACACATCCTATGTATGACACATCCTATGTATCCTATGTATGACACATCCTATGTGTGACACATCCTATGTATGACACATCCTATGTATCCTATGTATGACACATCCTATGTATGACACATCCTATGTATGACACGTATTGCATGTGCATAGAAGGTTTGGTAGTTGCGGAATGGCTCGCAGTGTATTCTGGGACATAAACAATGTGTGTCGCCATTTTCTGAGGCAATGGCACGAAAAGTCTGTGTGATTGTTAAGTCTGGTGTAAAACTCAATGCAGTTGTTTGGTTTTACATAAGTCCTACATACATATTCTCCTTTGAACCACACAACAGTTGTATTAGTTAGAGCTGTCATCAAATCTTCAGTGATACACATTACACATACACTCAGAGAGAGAGAGAGACAGAGACAGAGAAAGAGAGAGCAGAGAGAAGACAGAAGACAGGCAGAGGAGAGAGAGAGAGAGAGAGAGAGAGACTCGCTCATTACCTGTTCTTGACGAGCCAGAAGTCCTTTCCATCCTCAGAGTCGTAGCCCACGGCCAGAACCCCATGGTCAAGAAACTCACTGCTGCACTCCGGCTCGTCATACACACCTACAGCCAAACACACACACACCGTCATACACACCTAAAGCCATACACACACACACCGTCATACACACCTACAGCCAAACACACACACACCGTCATACACACCTAAAGCCATACACACACACACCGTCATACACACCTAAAGCCATACACACACACACACACCGTCATACACACCTAAAGCCAAACACACACACACCGTCATACACACCTACAGCCATACACACACACACCGTCATACACACCTAAAGCCATACACACACCGTCATACACACCTACAGCCATACACACACCATCATACACACCTACAGCCAAACACACACACACCGTCATACACACCTAAAGCCACACACACACCGTCATACACACCTAAAGCCATACACACACACACACCGTCATACACACCTAAAGCCATACACACACACACCGTCATACACACCTAAAGCCATACACACACACACACCGTCATACACACCTAAAGCCATACACACACACACCGTCATACACACCTAAAGCCAAACACACACACACCGTCATACACACCTACAGCCAAACACACACACACCGTCATACACACCTAAAGCCAAACACACACACACCGTCATACACACCTAAAGCCACACACACACACACCGTCATACACACCTAAAGCCATACACACACACACACACCGTCATACACACCTAAAGCCATACACACACACACCGTCATACACACCTACAGCCATACACACACACACACCGTCATACACACCTACAGCCAAACACACACACACCGTCATACACACCTAAAGCCACACACACACACACCGTCATACACACCTAAAGCCACACACACACCGTCATACACACCTAAAGCCACACACACACCGTCATACACACCTAAAGCCATACACACACACACACCGTCATACACACCTAAAGCCATACACACACACACCGTCATACACACCTAAAGCCATACACACACACACCGTCATACACACCTACAGCCATACACACACACACCGTCATACACACCTAAAGCCATACACACACACACCGTCATACACACCTAAAGCCATACACACACACACCGTCATACACACCTACAGCCATACACACACACACACCGTCATACACACCTAAAGCCATACACACACACCGTCATACACACAAACCCGTCATAGACATATCATACACACGTGTGAGAGAGAGAGAGAGAGTGAGAGAGAGGAAAGCGAGAGAGAGAGAGAGTGTGAGAGAGAGAGAAAGACAGAGAGAGTATGTGTGTGTGTGAGGTGGGTGTGTGAGTGTGTGTGTGAGAGAGAGAGAGAGAGAGAGTATGTGTGTGCGTGAGGTGTGTGTGTGTGAGAGTGTGTGTGTGTGTGTAAGTGAGAGGGAGAGAGAGTGTGTGTGTGAGGTGCGTGGGCTGTGTGAGAGTGTGTGTGTGTGTGTGTGCGAGGTGTGTGTGTGTGTGTGTGTGTGTGTGTGTGTGACTACCTGACTGATAGAGCGAGATAGATAGAGACAGAGACTGGTAGAGCTGGAAGGAGAAGTGTCCTGCGTCGATGGCCACAGAGAGAGAGAGAGTGTGTGTGTGTGTGTGTGTGTGTGTGTGTGTGTGTGTGTGTGTGTGTGAGTACCTGACTGGTAGAGCTGGAAGGACGAGTGTCCTGCGTCAATCGCCACAGAAACGGGTCCCATGGTGGCCACGGCCTCCTGCAGGGCGTCCTCGCTGCCACTGGTCACGTCCACATAGCCAGTGCAGGTGGCCCCCACACTGTCGGGCTTGAAGCGGCATTTGCCGTCCTGCAGTCCAGCCCAGACAGCCAGTGTTAAAAGTCAGGTGATAGGCATGTTGCAAGTGTGTCATCTTTCTTATCATGTATTTAAAATTTGTTCATAAGTGTAGTGCTACACTGTCAGATGTGATCATGCAACATTCAAAATTTTATATATAAAATATTTTTGTAACTTTATAACCCATACAATTACCCATTTTCCTTCAATTAACCAATTTACTTCAACATAGATTAGCCCATCCATTTACTTGAAACAAGAACTCGACATTTACACATATTGTCCACTAGGTGTCAGTGTTATTCTGTCTCTATGTCTATCACTTACGCGAGCCTCATAGGGGTAGGACTCCTCTGTGTCAATGCCTCTGTTGGCCTGGATGTACTCGAAGGCCTGGTCCATGAGTCCTCCACCGCAGCCCATGTTGCCATAGTCCCCAGAGCAGTCCACCAGCTGCTGCTCACTCAGGGACACCAGCTTGCCGGTCTTCTTGAAGTTCTGGCCCTCCAGGGACCCAGTCTAGCAAAGGAGGTAAAGGGAGTGTAGTAGGGGATTACCTGTACTGCAGGCACCATACAGACTTTTGCTATTACGGACAAAAATTCCCACTTAGGTCTCATTCACACCGACTTGAGCGTGTACAGCACATAACCAGGTACAATATGTTTGTATAGTGACAGAATACGCTCGGATCACGCGTGTGGTGTTTATAGTCTAATTTGTTAGCGTGCATTGTAAACAAATACGGACAGAAAACGGGCACACGCTGAATACGCAGAGTGGTGTGAATGAGGCCTAAGAAACCATGCAAATTCCTTTGTCTTTTTCAAGCAGTTTGTAACTAGGTTCTCTCTAGTCTACTCACAGCGCTGAAAGCCCAGCAGGAGCCACACATCTTCTGGTCCTTAACGCCGGTGACAAATCCCTTGTCCCTCCAGTCCACCTGCTTGGGCAGGTCCCTCAGCGAGCTCAGACCCAGGAAGGTGCTGCCGGCCTTGGTGACGTTAGCCCTCTTCAGGCATCCGTGGAACACAAAGTCTCTGTACTCCTGGTTGTCCTGTGTGTAGAGGGCTTGTGTCGTTACAGTGTGAATAGTCACATGATTACAGGGTAAAGTAGGAACTGTAACACAATGAAGCAGAAGTAGATTTAACTTTATAAAAAAGAAAAAAGAAAGAGAAATAAAAAAATACAAAAATAAGAAGATAAAAGTCCTATGTTATGGGCGGTGGTTTGCCTTGGGCCAAAAACAGTTAGGGTACAATATAGTACAAGGGCAGTAAAAGCAGATGTTTTATTAATCATCCACTTGGGTGATAAGCCATGAACTGGCTGAAATCAACAGGGAATCGTACCATGTCAGCGAAGTAGTTCATGCCCAGGCGGTAGCTTTTGATGCCCTGGTCGGCTAGCATGTTGTGGACCAGCACCAGCTTACGGTTCTCCATCCACTTCAGCTTACGCTGGGCCTCCTCCACAGGAGAGCCGTAGGAGCGACCTGGGGCACAACAAGGTCAAACGTAGGTCAGACAGGTAGGTTAGACAGGTAGGTCAGGCAGGTAAGTTAGACAGGTAGGTTAAACAGGTAGGTCAGATAGGTAGGTTAGACAGGTAAGTTAGACAGGGCCAAGGCTGTGCCTAAAATCAGCTCTTGCGAAAATGATCCCTTTCTACCCTCTCCGTGAACAGCTGCTTTGCAGGTCAAAGGATAAACGTTTGGGGCTAGGCTGTGTTACATAGAACTCTGCTCTTCACTGCACATATAAACTGTGTTTCTCACAGTGACTTTTTCCATGTGCAGAACATCACAGGACTACATCTAGTCCTAATCCAGCATGACACGGAAATCCTGCTCGATGCTTATGTCAAATCCCACATTGACCACTGTAATAATATGCAATGTAGCATGACATAAACTACTCTAAGTCCAAATACTTGAAATCTCTACAACAAGTATGACCACGTCTGAGAAAAGCAGTCATGCAAGCCCCTCCCCTCTGAGCTTCACTGAGTCTTTTTGCCTGTAGAACTCAATTTAAAACGCTCCTTCCCACATAACAGCTATGCCGACATAATCACACACACTTTATTTTCTTTACTATGCTTTTACAACCCTGCACACTCACTCAGGTCTGCCTGTAA
Source organism: Coilia nasus (assembly GCA_027475355.1). Lineage (NCBI taxonomy): Eukaryota > Metazoa > Chordata > Actinopteri > Clupeiformes > Engraulidae > Coilia > Coilia nasus. The sequence goes on from CM050205.1 coordinate 174,780, forward strand.
CCTGTCTATGACTCCACACTGCTGTGAGGGGAATGTTGGGAGGGTACAAGTTCTGAAGAATGGTGGTCCATAGAATATAACGAGGAATTTTAGAATGATGGTCCATAGAATATAACGAGGAATTTTAGAATGGTGGTCCATAGAATATAACGAGGAATTCTAGAATGATTGTCCATAGAATATAACGAGGAATTTTAGAATGATGGTCCATAGAATATAACGAGGAATTTTAGAATGGTGGTCCATAGAATATAACGAGGAATTTTAGAATGGTGGTCCATAGAATATAACAAGGAATTCTAGAATGGTGGTCCATAGAATATAACGAGGAATTTTAGAATGATGGTCCATAGAATATAACGAGGAATTTTAGAATGTTGTAGAATGCATTCTGTTTTAGATGGTTCAAAAGCTCACACCCTGGAGAGGTTGGCAGGACATGAACCTCTTGGCTAATGGTGGGAGCACAGACATCCTACATATGGATAGGATGCATAGGATGTCTATGGGTGGGAGAGCCTGCTGTCATGCCATCCTGCTCTGTAATTTACGCGTCCAGCATATCCAACATTGTGTGCCCAATGCACCATCTCTTCAGGCTGGCTATAACACTACTTATACCTGGATGTGTGCTGTAACATTACTTATGAAACAATGTTATTAAATCGTAATTAAAAGATTTTGTAAAGCACATGTTACATTCATGAACCGATGTCATGATATGTATCTGACTACAAATACATAATTTGTTATGTCCAGTAATGTAGTATAAAACAGTAAAAATGAATGTAATAATGATATGCCCCTCACCAAACTTGAGTTTCCATGCGTGGAACTCCAGGTCCTCCAGAGAGAGGCTGGCACAGCTCACCACTGCCAGAGAGGCAGCTGCTAAGATCAACAGCTTCATGCTGAGCACAAGAACAAATGAGGTGACAATCATTGCCTCTTACAATATGACATGGAGCAGAAAAACACAGGATGTGTGTGTGTGTGTGTGTGTGTGTGTGTGGGCATTATGCTGTTTCCACTCACCTGTTGGTGTGTTTTGAGGTCTTGAAACGTCAAAGGGAGATGGTTAGGTGCCAGTCTTCCCCAGCCTTTATACAGCTACAGCAGCCTGTCAGGTGACTGTCACATTACAGCCATAAACATGAGTGAAACATCCCAACAATAAAATGGACCCAGTACAGTACACAGTAACCAGAGGGAAACCACACAACACTTTTGAATGAGTGCATTTTTACGAAAATGTGCAGTCAACTACTGCACAGTACTCAATGTAAAGCGATGTATGGGAATTCACTGAGAGAGTCAGACTTCACTATTCAAACATTCCCTTTGGGCTTAATGATCAATGCCAGTAATTAAGAATGCCCATACAAATTAGTGGATTACTTTATAATTAACTATGGCCATACAATATTAGTGGATTACTTCATAGTAAATGAATGTCACTAATGTAAGAAACTCACAGTTAGATGCATTGTCCAATACAGTATCTTAAGATTACTGAGATTGCAAACCCAACAGTAAAAGAATTGTTTAATTTCTTGTTATTGTGTGAGTCATGTAGTCTTTTAAAGAAGCTGTGGTTTCGCTGTTCTTATTTCCTGTTTTTCTCTGTTTTGTGTTTCGTATCCTCCGTCTCCAGGCCTACAGCAGTGTGTGTGTGTGTGTGTGTGTGTGTGTGTGTGTGTGTGTGTGTGTGTGTGTGTGTGTGTGTGTGTGTGTGTACCTGTACTCGTGTGTGTTTCGTATCGTCGCTCTCCAGGCCTACAGCAGTGTGGTAATTCCAGTACTCTTTACAGACAGTGAGTCTGTCAGGGGGACACCAGGATCTCCTAAACAGTTGTTAAAAACATTTCAGCAATTCCTTACCAGTCACAAACACTGCTAAAACACAATGATGCGGGATACCTTGTCACTATGGCTTATTATATTATTATATTATTATTATTATATTATACTATACTATATACTATATAAACTTTGTCTGGTATCTGAAAAGCAGGCAAAGCAGCAGTGTAGTAATGTCATTCTCAGATACAGTTTGACGAGTAAGAGATTTTGACTAGTAGGAGATTTTGGGATTTGGTGGCCTGTCATGTCCTGAGTCAGTAGGGGAATACGGGTCTTGTCAGGCCCTGTAGTCAGCTATATTTATTTACATATGTGTTTATTTAATCATTTATTTATTTATGTATTGGATCCCCATTAGCTGGGGACCTAGATTCTCATTTTAAAAAAGCTGTATGTTTGAAAAACGCAATGGAGAATTTAATGTAGGCTACTGCAATTCAAAGATGTTGTGCTCTCTGTATCTGTGTTTTTATTCATCTAAATTAACTGGTAATTATGTATTTATTGTGCTATTTTATTTGCCCATTTTATTTCTATGAACCCCTCAAATCAGCTACCATATGATATCATTCTGTGCATTCCCCCTATACTGTGTACAGACAGATGATCTCTTGTGCCACTTCTCACTATTTAGTACATTACAGAAACACCTCCTTAGGGGAAGAAAGCAACAATGGCGTTGATTTCCATCAGCTAAACACAAGTGGCATTTATGTATGAGTGAGAATGTGCATATTCCTTCCAAATATGAAACGGATTTTCCATGTTACTGTGTTCCACTCAGATGTAGGCCACCATTTACATAATTCTCTGACATTCATTTCAACCTTTTCGAATGGTTGTGCTTTTTTGCCATCACGAGTGGAAACTGAACCTGCCAGTTTTCTAATGTGAGATTTAATACATTGTGTTTTTCCCCTTCAACCAGAATCATTTCTGATTCAGATGAGACATGTGCATAAAAAACACTGTGGGCAGTTATGAAAGTGGCTTTGGCTTATGGGAAGGAGACACTGTACATCCTGTTTCTCTGCCTACATTTCCTGTTCACTTCACGTGCATTGTCCTTGACAGAAAATGCACGCAATGTCATTTCAGTTCAACAGTTGATTGTGTAAATGATGCTTAATGTCTAGCTGACTCTCTGGTGACTATTTGTCCTGTTCCATGTTCGTGCCATCTTATCTAAGGTTAAGGTGTCATGTGCTGTTCACAGAAAAGGTGTAGGTGTCACACACAATAAAAAATAAAATATCTGCTGTGTCACCCTCAAGTCACAAGAGCAAGTGAGCAGTAAAAAGAAATGTAAGCATGGAGAGCGTATGACTGGGGGCATCATGCCCCAAGATGTATAATGAACCTTGCGATTATAAAATTCAAAATGAGAAGTTAAAGTCCTCCATTGACTTTACTCTAGAATAATCACACAACAGATAGCTGAATCACAGAGAAGCTGGAAGTCACATGATTTTAGAAAGTGTGAAAGTACCGATTGTGTTTGTTTGGGTTGGGGTATGGAGGCGGTTGGATTTGGGGTGGGGGAAGTGGGGGGTTGGTACATGTGGTTTTTTGGATTTAAGGTGGGGTGGGGGGATGGGGGGGTTCTCCGTACATGTGTTTTTTTGTATTTGGGGTGGGAGGGTGTTGGTACATGTAGCGTTTTGGATTTGCGGTGGGAGGGGTCTTGGTACATGTTGTTTTTTGGATTTGGGTGGTGGGGGTCGAGGTTGATGATGTGATGGGAATGAAAGTCACCCTTGCTCTCTTACACATTGCATGTGGTTAATTGGAGATGCGTTGGGGGGGTCAGGGTGGATGCTGGGGAGGTGGGAACGAAATCCACCCTCCCTGCATCTCTAGTACAGTACATGTGGAAACCCACCTTCTCTGTCGCTAGTACAGTACATGTGGAAACCCACCTTCTCTGTGTCTCTGTGTCTCTAGTACAGCACATGTGGAAACCCACCTTCTCTGTGTCTGAGTCTCTAGTACAGCACATGTGGAAACCCACCTTCTCTGTGTCTGAGTCTCTAGTACAGCACATGCAGTGACACAGGAAAACCACTGACTTGACACAAACACTGTCTGCTGACCTGCACACCTAGACAAAGTCACTGCTCTTCACATGTAGGCAGGGTGCCGGATGTGTGTGTGTGTGTGTGTGTGTGTCTGCTGTGTGTGTGCATTGCCTCTGTGTGTGTGATGTTACTGTGTGTGTGAATGTGTGTACATATGAGCAAGTGTGTGTGTGTGTGTGTCTATGCCAGGCCAGTGTGTGTATGTTTATTGCATGCATGCGTGACAATGTGGTGTGTGTGCGAGTCTCAGTGAGTGTAGAGAGAGAGAGAGAGAGAGAGAGACAAAATGAGAGAGAGAAAGAGAGAGACTGTGTGTGTGTGTGAGTGAGTGAGTGTAGCGAAGTGACCAAGAGAGTGAGAGAGATACACAGGCAGACAAAGTGTGTGTGTGTGTGTGTCTTGTGCATATGCATGGGGGGAAGTGCGAGGGAATGGGAGTTGACGGTTTACAGCTGTGGTCATGTGACTGGGTTGAGAGTGCTTCTCCTAAAAGCATATACTTTACCATCTCTCCTAAAGGCATATACTTTACCATCTCTCCTAAAGGCCACAGGAAGGTCAAGGATGACTCTGCCGTTTCCTTGGCTGTCATGTTCCGTTGCAAAACTTGTTTTTGGTTTGATGAAATATGTCATTTCAGAAGCACAATCAGTGTTGAGATTTATTTTAATTACAGTTATATGTGATATTAACAATATCCATAACTGGCAGATTGATAGGTGAATAATTTGATTGGTCGGAAGACTGGAATACGCCTGGACTAGCATTTGCCAAACATCACAAACAAAGTGCTTTCACAAGGCCCTCTGTGACCATACACAACACTGTTAGCATGTGGTTTGTTGCTTAGCATGTGGTATTGAGGTCTGTTGAGCACTGATCTGGTCTGATTTAAATGATTTGGCTCACCATCAGAACACTATGGCTCAGCACTGAGTAAGTAGCTAATCACAAGTAGGGAATCTATGCGTGAGATGTGCAGGATGTGCATTAAGTGTGCCATGAATCATGAACCATGAAAGAACCTTCAGAGTGAGTGAGACGTCACTAGTGGAGTTTATCATCAGTAATTTAAGGCATGTTATGTCATCCCCTAATGCCCGCCATGGTTGTATTAACCCACAAGGCTCGAACAGGTTCATGTTAAAAAAGCAGTTTGGTGAAGGCTATGCTTGCAGTATGTCTTTGGTCAAGGCATAGCTTGTCAAAAGGCTATGCTGGCAACTACTGGGGGCCATGGGTGCTTACAAACAAACTCCAGTATTTGCAATACAGTTTTTAACTGAAATTGTCCCGACAGACAGCATACCCATGACTGTCCCACTGGCATGATCCTGACACTGATCAGGTGCTTAGTCATGAGATGCAATATGAAGATCAGCCAGGTGAGGGCAGCGCTGCGAAAGGCCTGCCACAAACTAGAAAAAACTTCAAGTGTGTGCTCACTTCTTCATTTCTGACTCCCTGTAGTCTATCACCAAAAACGTTGTTGTTGTTTTGTTCATTGTGAAGTGTTCTGGAGGAAGCTAGAGTTAATGTCAGTGTGCTGTGCTGTCTCACTGTGCGCATACATTTTAAAAAAAGAACTCTGCGGTCATACGAACCCCTCTGATTGTGTTTGCTTTAGATTCAGTTCAGCAATAAAAGGAAGCTATGCGATAACACTGGAGGGAAAAATAGTCTTCCAATTTTGGTTAGTCATATAAAATCGTCTCTTGTCATCAGAATGTGTATTTCAGTACTGTGGGATTAAGTGGACAGACATGGGCGCGTCCTTGAGGAACTGGATCCCAGGAGGCTCATTCCTGATTTCATGGTCCGACACATGTTTTCCAATCCGAAAACCCATTAAACCGCGGGGACATCTTCTGAGAGTGTCGAGCATTAATGCAGGCCAAGTGGCTGGCATCCAGCGTGGCACACACTTGGAAAGGCGAGGCCAGAAAGAAATATCTTGGAAATGACTGTGAAATGTAACCTGAGGAGGTAGCCTATGGACTGCGGCATGGGCGGGCAATGCACCCCATAAAAAACGAGGCCTTTTTACATTCAGTCATAATCTGGGCTGTTCATATGTCAAGTGTACTGCATGTCTGTCAGATACCAGAACACAGACTATACCTGTGTTAACCTTCTAGTGTCCACACTCTAGCACTAACCCTAACCCCAGCTTTCCAGCACCTCTTAGGGATATTTTGGTCCATTAAATTGAGCATACAAAAACAATGGTATTTGAAAATACACAAACTTTAAACAAATTTGTAAAAATGGCTTTTGGCCTTCCTCAGACATCTGTGGCCTAGGGGCTGTGAAAAATAATCTTGTTGTGTTGGTGTAGGCTACACTAGCAGCTACACTAGGTAGTTGTGTAGGCTACACTAGCAGCTACACTAGCAGCTACACTAGGTAGTTGTGTAGGCTACACTAGCAGCAGGGACCAGCATATAAGTGAAGGAAACTGTAGATAGAACATCAGGAGATCACAGAAAGAGATGGACAAATGACTTACTGATACTGTTACATTAGATCTCTGGCCTATCAGGAAATGCATTATTTGGATTTTAGGATTTTGTGGATTTGTTTTCTGTCTTTCTTTGTGTTTAGAGACTCATCATATTTAGACACATTTGCCTTTCTCATGAAGGGCTGAATTTGCAGAGTGCCTGACTTGTTTGTTAAAAGCATTAACAAATACATGCAGTGCAGAAAAACATTCAAGACAATAGACATGTGTTATTATCCAAGTAAATGACAACTTTGTAAATATCTTTATCTACCCATAAATGTAAATTTGCAATGATTTCAGGAAGCCATTTAGATTTTCTGCAGGAAGTGAGGAATGAGCAAAATTTGACCATGAGTGGTGACATTAAGTAGTTTACCCTTTGTACCATCTCTGCTTTACCCCTTTAAGGACAAATCACAAATTTGTGAATGGAATGTTTCTGACTGATGGTACCATTTGACTATGTAAAAATGAATTTGAGCAACCATAACAAATGGAAGTTAATGTAAATTTTAGATTTGTGACGTATGATTCTGGAATGCCTTCGACTAAGGGGTCTCAAAGGGTGTCCATCTCTATGTGGTCTCTAAGGGTGTCTAAGGCTGTCTGTGCTTCCATGTCTGCCACATATTCATAAATATTGATACACTGCAGTTAATTAGTGCCCTTTTTAGCAGGGCTATATGGCTAATGCGTACAGTCAACTGAAATGCATACGTATTTACAATACAAATGTTTATTGACAATACAGTCCAAGGTAAACAAGGCAAGAAAAAATGCCTTGCAAAACATTTCAAACCAATGACTGAAAAATACAGTTAATAAAAGTACCAGTGGAACAGCATCCAAAAATGTCAAGCTATGTCATGATTAATTTCAGTGGCTCATCCATTGCTCGCAGCACAAGCTTTTCCATAAATCACTTAAACTGGACAAATCTAAGTCTAATCACATGTAACAGCTGCAAAATATAACCTGTGCCTACTTCCCAGCTTGGCACCTTGCTCTGAACATTCCTAAAGGAAACAACGAAGACTAAACACAGTCAAAACACAGTCTTAACCATATGTGGTGGGATCACTGGCCTAGTAGTAATTGAGTCTCAGATACACATAAATATATATTTATATAAATAAAAATATTAAAAAAAGAAAAGGGGAGAAATCTAAAAATAGCACACCCACACACACAAACCCACAAAACACTCAAATGCATACACACACACACCTTCATAGACTGACGAGCACCCATGTCTGTAAAGCTTATAGATGACTAAATGGCACTGGTGTCTCATGGGGACTGTGGCAAAAACAAGCCGGTTATCGATGTCCAGGTCCATGTCGTCTCTTAATTCCTCCAAACAGAAAATGTTCAGTCTCTGGGTCCAAGTGGATTATGTTTGGGGGTCGTTGAGCTTCTTTCACACGCATGCGCACACACACACACACACACACGCACACACACATATTAGATGGGCCAAGAAAAGAAGGGAAAGAGCAGGGAATAGAGAGAGAGAGAGAGAGAGGGAAGAATAGAGAGGAAGAGAAGGAGTGAGTAAGTCCAGCAGTCTCCATGCAGGGTTGGCTTTGTGCCTCCTCCTGCCCAGCGATCCCCTCTTTATCTCCATGGTGCACAAGCGAGGCTGGAGTGCTGCTGTGGCATGGTGTCGTGGGGGGGTGGGACTGGGGATGGGGTGGGGGGGATGGATAAAAGGACACGGCTCTTTAGCGGGACCAGCTCCAGGGTCCTAATTGGATCGAGCGAATAGCGGGTCGATGTGACGGCCGGTCGTTAAAACCAGTAGAGCTCCTTGGCTTTCTTCTGGTGCTGGAGGCCTGGGGTGGAACACAGGGACACGCACAATAGAACCCGGTGTGAGGACAACGCACTGCGGTCGCCATGGCTGCAACCCAATCCAAACACTCAATGGGGAAAGGGGAACAAAAACGCTGCCTGCTGCAACATGACACTTGCCATGTTTACACACATGCTCTGCTGCTGACACATATGCATGGGGACATAATATACTGACAGATAAGACAGATAAGGCTAAAAGATACCCCTTATATCTACAGGCACAGATCAGGCTTTAAGTGAGCACAGCATTCACACTGCCACATGATCATTTATATTGTAGTTGCATTCTCTCTAGTGTGATGCTTGATGCGTGATGACACACACACACACACACACACACACACACACACACACACACACACACACACACACACACAGACTAAGACTGTGAATGCGGCTGCAGCTAGATGGTATGTCAAGCATACAAAACAAATGAAGTTCATATGTACTTTTTACTAATTTGTTATTTGTTAATTTGCTTGCTTAAGATTAAGTTTGCTCTGTTTGCACAACTAAGTTGAGAAAATGTATATTTTAACTGCTGTAGAATCTAGCCTTTGGGAATGCCTCTAAATTCTGGTCCCTGTGTCACTGATGTTAGCATTGTGTGTGATGTCATCCTAATCATCAGTCATAGGATCATATCCACTAAGTTACAGCTGTAACTTTAGCTTAAACAGTCCTAGGGTTAGGGCTAGGGTTAGGGCCACAAGAACAGTCCTCACCTGGGTCAATGTTGAGGGCCAGTGTCTGTGCCATATCGCCGGTGGGCAGCAGGCCGGGCCAGCCAGGGGTGTGTTCCAGCTTGCCCACCTCGTAGTGGCCGGGGAGGGGTGCTAGGTGTGGGGGCCTCACGGCAGGCATGAGCAGGGGGCCGTAGTGGGGCTCGAGGCCCGGGGGGGTGTAGAGTTCGTGGAGGGGCCTGGGGGGTCCGTAGGCCTGGCCCTGTGTGTAGCTCCAGGACTCGGAGGGATGGGTGTGCGTGTGGGGGTGGGGGTGCGGGTGAGGGAGGCCGGGGTGCAGCGCGGCGTGACCGTAAGGGTCCACGGAGTATGGGGTCGGCCCAGGGTCGCAGTGCCCTCGGCTGGCTGGCGACGGGTAGTTGCTGTCCCAGAACGACGGCGGGAAACTGCGGCGGTTAATCGGACAGGCTGCACAGAGAAGGTCATGAACCAATAGTAGTGCTGCACAAAACAAGAAGGGTCATGATAGCATTTATAGACAAAATACAAATATCATGGTCATTTTATGATGGCTTATGCACATAAAATACAAAATTACCACATGCATCGACACATTGACAGACATGGAAATGTGGTACAAATAAAAGATTTTAAAGCACACAACTGTTTTTTACACATCACCTAACAGCAAGGTGACAGCAAAGGGCGTTTTTTGCTATAAAACAGGCCCCCTAATGTTCCACATCCCTTTCCCCTTCCCTTGTGTCACATTACGCATTTGAGTGGGTTGGGGGGGGGGGGGGGGGCACTGGGGTAGTGGGGAGTCTCAGCAATGTTGTTAGCTTAAGCTTCTTTTATGACTGGGATTACACTGAGGGGGATGGCAGCCATTGCTCTGACGTAAGAGTATCTATGGTGCATCCCAGAAACTCTGTAAATCTCTATGTCACGCTACATGATGACTTTAGTAAGTGCTAAATTGCAGTAATTAGACATATTTATTACAGTTAATTAGGCAACACAGTATGTTGCATACAAATATGTCTATGGATAGTATTTAGCATTTTAACTCTAATACAAAAAACATTACATATATGAATCTAATTTTTTTTGTATTTTAACTTTCAGGCCTAAAAACAATGTCCCCCATGGAGACAAGTATTAACTTGAATTCAGGGGGATTACCTTGATGCCACACATAGCCATGTCTTCCACACATGTACTGTAGCCCAGGATTGCTCAACAATCATATCAGAGACCAATACACTCTCAGACACCAACAGCAATGCAGCCATGCCTTTCCAGGTGATGTCAGTAACTGTACAAGCGACACAAATATCCCGCACACAGCCGACATGTGCACATCCCACAAACCTTCTCCCACCATGTTGCATAGTCATTTATGATAAACGCTGAAAATATCATCTAGGCCAAAGGGACTTTTACAAGACACATTTGATGCCAGCTCGTGGTTCGGGTATCGGTATAGACTCATAAAAATGGCAACAACAACATGCAGGATCAGAGGAGCAGGCTGTGGATCATTTTTACGGTGGTTTTGTTTTTAGATACCAACCGAATCACCTTAGTGACAGCCAGTATTAAAAGAAGCCAGAGCACAAAATCCCTCCTGGCTTCTCGTGTCTGTGAGACACAGCAGTGCTGGGTGGTAGCTCTAGTATGTTGTGATACTCGTATGTCACAGGGCACAAAAATATGCCCGAACTGTTATGCATAACCTGTCCTGACTTGTGTGAGCATATATCATAATTGAGAGGCAAAGTGAAATGTAATGCTATTTCCACCAGTGTACACAAAAAGGGTGTATAGGTTAAAAAAGCAATTAAAAGGTGTGCAAAAATGTTGAAAGTTTATGTAACAGCTGTCATGTTTTATACAAATGTAATTAAGACATTTTATCCAGAATAGGTAGTAATCCCCACTTAATGGTCTTGTTTGTTGTTTTAAAAATGTGTAAATATAATTAATCATCACGCTAATAGCATCGTCTGCTACATATGTTGTTGACAGCGTTTGGTGTGGCTGTGCCTGTGGTAATCCTGGAAGGCCTGGAGGTCACGACATCACACGCTGTCACACGCTGTCACGTGATGGTGACTCTGTGCCCAGATATCTTCCAGACCATATCATGCTATTTCCTCCCAGGGTCACCAACACACCACCACAAAAATAACACACACCACCACAAAAATAACACACACACTGAGCAGAATGGCACAGGGGCTGAGGGGTGTGTGTCTGTTTAGGGGTGCAGACTGTGGGCCGAGGGGTGTGTGTGTGTTTGAGGGTGGAGGGGGTGTGTTAGAGAGGATGGCTGAGATGGGCGAGGGCAACAGAACGTTGAGGACAGAAAAACAAACAGACAGACAGATGGACAGACAGAAAGACAGACAGATGGACAGATAGATAGACAGAGAGACAGACAGACAGATGGACAGATAGATAGACAGAGAGACAGACAGACAGATGGACAGATAGATAGACAGAGAGACAGGCAGATGGACAGATAGATAGACAGACAGACAGATGGACAGATAGAAAGACAGAGAGACAGACAGACAGATAGATAGACAGACAGACAGACAGAGATAGACAGAAAAACAGACAGACAGATAGATAGATAGACAGAGAGACAGACAGACAGATAGACAGACCGGTAGGTAAGCAGGGAGGCAAGCAGACATAGCTAGCTAGCCAGATAGATAGATAGATAGATAGATAGATAGATAGATAGATAGATAGATAGATAGATAGATAGATAGATAGATAGATAGATAGATAGATAGATATATAGGTAGGTAGGTAGATAGATAGATAGATAGATAGATAGATAGATAGATAGATAGATAGATAGATAGATAGATAGATAGATAGATAGACAGACAGATACATGTGTGAGTGAGACAGTAAGGAGAGAAAACAGAGAGGTGTAGAGGGAGATGCAGAGGGAGGTGCTGCTGGGAGTGTGCTGCCGGCCTATATAAGGTAGGGAGGGAGGTGCAGAGGGAGGTGCAGAGGGAGGTGCAGAGGGAGGTGTAGAGGGAGGTGTAGAGGGAGGTGCTGCCGGCCTATATAAGGTAGGGAGGGAGGTGCAGAGGGAGGTGCAGAGGGAGGTGTAGAGGGAGGTGTAGAGGGAGGTGCTGCCGGCCTATATAAGGTAGGGAGGGAGGTGCAGAGGGAGGTGCAGAGGGAGGTGTAGAGGGAGGTGTAGAGGGAGGTGCAGAGGGAGGTGCAGAGGGAGGTGTAGAGGGAGGTGTAGAGGGAGGTGTAGAGGGAGGTGCTGCCGGCCTATATAAGGTAGGGAGGGAGGTGCAGAGGGAGGTGTAGAGGGAGGTGTAGAGGGAGGTGCAGAGGGAGGTGTAGAAGGAGGTGTAGAGGGAGGTGCAGAGGGGCTGCTGGGAGTGGACTGCTAAGGTAGCAGCAGCAGCAGTAAGAGCAGCAGCAGCTGTAACCTGGAGAACAGCGTGCACACGGCAGCGCCTTAAATCACCGGCCATGGTGACATGTCTCACTCTTGTGTCACATCGACATCACCCCCAGACCACACACTAATACACACACACACACACACACACACACACACACACACACACACACACACACACACATACACACTACATCACCCCCAGACCACCCTTATGCACCGCCGCCCACACACTAATACACACACACACACACACACACACACACACACACACATACACACACACACACACACACACGACATCACCCCCAGACCACCCTCTTGCACCTCTGCCACACACACTAATACACACACACACAAACACACACATACACACGCAGTAACGTGCACACACACACACACACACACACACACACACACACACACACACACCAGTGCCTTCCCTGCAGCCCTCCACCTGTTGTTTTCTCTGGCACCCTCTCACGCCCTCTGGAATGACAGGAGGGCGTTTTATGTTTTTAGCCGTTACCCTTATATTTAGACTATTCCTCTGAAAAAAGACCCCTGTTATGCTACCCCAATCAAATGGGGGGGGGGGTAATAAATCAGCTGTCTAGTATTGTGGGGGGCTGGAGGTGAAGGGTGGGGTGTGTTTGGGGGGGGGGGTCATTTGAACGCGATACACCCACGAGCTTCTGAGCTTACAAGCATGTATAAACATAGCATCTGTTGTGGGGCAGGACGTGAGTCTGCCTGCTCAATGAAGATGTCATACAGGAGAGAGAGAGGGGATGAGAGAAGGACAGAGATAGACAGAACAAGAGAGAGGACAGGAGAACTATGGAGAGCGGGAGCAAGAGACCAAGAGATGAAACTGAGAATGGCTGACAGATTAAATAAAAGAAAGAAAGAAAGAAAGAAAGAAAGAAAGAAAGAAAGAAAGAAAGAAAGAAAGAAAGAAAGAAAGAAAGAAAGAAAGAAGACAATCTTCAGTTGACCATATTTTTCATTCATTTGGGATGACCATGCATCACACTTTCCCATTATTAGCAAAGCAAGCTTTCATATGTGAATTCAATGAAATGGATTTATGATTTGCAATGTGTGTGCAGACATCATGATGTGTGTATTGCTGAGGCTGTAATGGTATATGCCAGTCAATGCTATGCTCTACAGCTGCGCAGCAAACAATCCCTCTATCTTCCTACCTTTACAACCATTGCTGGACATTTGACTACCAAACATAGAGGGCTTGTTTTTATAATTGCATGTTTTTGGTGCAGATGGCCAGAGTGTCTGTACCAAGTAATGGCCACAGGCCTACGGCCGAGTAATGCCCTGACCCCCCCCCATCTCTCCCTCTCACTCCTCTACCACCACACCGGCACTGACCTGTCTGTTCAGAGCTACAGCAGCCAGATAAATGTACCTTAAAAGATAATGTTTGTGGTTTCTTACAATGTCTTTTTGTGGTTTTCACGAAAGAATGCTTGCTCATATTCACACCATCTTTGCTTCTGTGCATCTTTAACCTCCACTCTATGTGCTGTGGGTTAGGGTTAGGGTTAGGGTTAACCATCTTTAACCTAGGGTCAGGGTTAGGGTTAGGGTTAACCATCTTTAACCTCCACTCTATGTACCATGTAGAGGTCATTTCATTGTGCTTCAACCAGCTGGTCTTGAAGGATACAAAATTAAGAAAAAAAAACACAGGTTGCGTTTCTGTGTTATGCAACCTAACATGTCCAGATCATCTCTTGTAGAACGGATCTGTCCTTCCTAGCACATGCACCTGTGTCCCTCAGCTGTGTGTCACCCCTGAGGTCACCTGTCCACCTGCGGGGCTCACCTGTGCCTGCGTCCGCTGGCCTGCGCTTGCTCTCGCCCTCCATGTAGGAGCTGAGCGCGCGGGAGAAGTGCTCGTCCACCACGCTGCTGATGTCGCCCTGGTAGTAGGTGAAGAGGACGCAGCGGGCGTTCAGGTACTCGGCCTCCGGCGCTTCCTGTTTCTCCTTGGGGCCGTCCTCGGCCGGTGACGGCGCCGTGTAGGAGGACGAGGAGGAGGAGGGCGGCGGTGGGGGGGCACCGGCGGACACGGACGCGGACGCCGAGGCCACTACTGAGGTGCTGGCGCTGCACCGCGATGTGCCCACACTCTCCATGACCTCCCGCAGGCGAGGAGAAGGGCTTCTCACACCAACTGGAGCCTAAACAGGGAGAGACAAAGAGGGATAGCGAGAGAGACCACCACAGTTATCAGGGTGATGACATATACTGTTGTACTCTCACAGACACACACATGCACACTCTCGCTATTACACACAAGTGCACACACTCTCTGTGGGGAAATGAGAAGTGGGCAGTTGTCAGAAGGAACTGTGCATCATCTATTTGGATGTATGTGCGAGCATGTTTGTCTCTCCTGTTGTGTGTGCAAATGTTTCTGTGTGTGTGCATTTATATAGACTACACAGACAGCATAAATGTGGATCTTATGTGGTGCATATATCTATATGTTTTTCCAGGAAATTATGTGTAGACTAACTTATCACTACCCTGGTGTGATTGGTGTGGACACATAAGTGAATGTGTCTATATGAATGTATGTGACTTGTATAAGGTAGGCCAAACTGCAGATGACATTTACACTGTGTTTGCAGTCCTTATATTGCGAGTATGTGTGGTAAAAAACAACTCTATTAGGCTACAATAGAAGTAGCACTGCTTAATTTGCGTTACGTCAAAATACTAACAAAATCTTCTCAAATTTGTTATCTAAAACAGTAATA